>WTSP01015293.1:9580-31093 GCA_025331215.1 Actenoides lindsayi | reverse complement strand
GGAGGGGTGAGCGGGCGCCCGCCGCCGCCATGGCCGCGGGGCAGGAGGCCGCGCTGCCCCCCGGCCCGCCGCGCTGGAGCCCCGGCCCCGCCCGGTGTCCGGCCCTGCCGCCCGCCTGAGGCCGCCTAGGAGCCGCCGAGCTCGCTTCGCCATGCGCCCCTGGTACGTACCCGCCGGCGGCCCAGCGCGATCTCCTCCTCCCGCCCGGCCCCGGGGGCACTGCCGGGCGGCGGGGCCTCCGCTCTCGGCGTGTCCTGCGAGCCCCGAGTCCCCGCGGGCAGCCTGGACCGAGCCGTCCGGCCCGGCGGGGACGGCCCCGGAGGAGCGAGGGGCTGGCGGAGCGGGGACCGGGTACCGTGGGTGTGGGCGGGAAGTTTCCTTACGGACCTGTTGGCTGAACGGCCGCGGTTTTACCTCTCCCGTCGTGAGGTTTCCTCCTGTGTCCGTCCTGCCGGCACACCCGCAGCTCCCGGGAGTTGCGGAGTGAAATTCCCTCGGGGTTTACAGACGGTGAGTGTTTTGAGTCAGGTCTGTAGCAACATTCCCCTTCCATTTTTCAGAAATGGCAGGTTGTTTAGCTCCGTGTGCCTAATGGTGCCCCGTTGCTCTTTGGAAACAGTTAATATTTATCACTTGGGAAACAATCGGTGTTCTCATATCGCATCACCCAGGGCTAATTTAGGTTTCGGTAACTATGGGGCCGTAAAAGAGCCTTTGGCATTAGAAAGGCTGGGAAGGGGCGTCGGGTGCTTTTGTGATCTCTGCCTTGCGGGGCGAAATAGGGAGCAAAACAGGTCCCCGGCTCCGTGCTTCCCAGCATTGTCATCGTCCTGCTTCTCTTTGTTTGTGGCCGGTACCAGCCAGCACTGGCGATGACATCGCCGGGCAGCTGCGCTGGCTGTACCACCGCCCGCCTCCCGCTCGCAGCGTGGGCTGGGTGTCCCTTCCCCGTGGCATGGGCTGGGTGTCCCTTCCCTGTGGCCTGTTGGGAACTGAAATTTCCCAAACGTTTCTTTGGAATCCAGGAGAGTCTGACGTTAGATGTTGCGCTACTGGCAGCGGTGGGGTCTGGAGGAGGAGATCCCCCCCCCTGGGGTGACGGAGGGGCCGCCGTGGTGACCCGATGCTTGTTCAGCACTGGGAACTTTGCTACTTTGGATTTCACTTTGCTGTTGTGTGCTGATAGTTACTTAGCAGCAGCTGGGCTAAGTCTCAGCAGATAAGATAAGACGTTCTTTTTGCTCGCAAATGCTCTCTGCGCTTCTGGTGTCGACCGGATCTGTGCAAGAACATGACAATTGCCAGTGGATGTTTTGTGTGTTCACATCTCGTGTGTTTCTAGAACCCCGCTGCTGCCCACAAAGGCCATGGAGAAGAGGTTGGAAGCCAAGTTCAGCATTAGCACTCGATTTCTGTGTCGATACTGCCTGGGAAAACCTGCCAGGGAGCCGAGGAGTCTGCGGCTGTTCTACCTGTGCGCGTGCCTGTGTGCCTTGTGCTCCTCAGCAGGTGATTCTTCTGTTCTCTCGGGGACTGTGTCTGTATCCTTAATGATATTTATCCCTCTCACTTGTTTAAAATATTCTGAAAGTGAAATTATTTGATGCTAGATGTTGTAACAGCAAAAACCAACAACCCTTAGCAGTTACAAAATGAGCTGTCAAAGGGGTGGGAGGGATGTGGTGTATGAAGGGGTCCCTCTTGTAACCCTGTACTGCTCTGGTAACCAAATGCTGTTGTGAGGAACTGAGTGTTCAGCAGCAGGGTGTCTGTCTGTCTGTCCGTCCCACCGCTGCTGCGATGAGTTGTCACACACAGTGCTGGCTCTCAGGCACTCGCCTGTATCTCAGAGAGCTTTGTCTGAGATGAGAATCTTTCTTTTTTGCAAAGGAAGTGAGTGATAACCTGGAAAATGATTTCATCTGAGGAATACTCTTAGCAAATTGAGAAGCCAGGAACCTTGTTTTCTCCTTCAGATGTTTAATCCCTTCCCCAAACGCGCTGTATCAATAATCTCTATTTACCTACAGACAGTCGGTGCGTTTGTTTTTTCATTTCCTGCTCAAACTTGAGTGACAACTTCCTGCTCAAGTAAATAGCCTAGCGAGCGGCTTACGTGGAAATTTTCACCTAATAGATTGTGGGGTTGGGCTGTTTGCTTTTTTTTTGTAAAGTTCAGATTCTGACTTTTCAGAGACTTGTTAAGTTCCCGTGAGTGTTCTGAGGCCCCACCAAGAGGGGGTGCTTTTCCTGTGCGTGCGTGTAGCATCCACCAGCTCCTAGCTAAGAAAGTTTATCTGCCCTTCTTCCCCTTTTTGTACAAGTTGCAGTGAATTAAGAAGTTGGAGGCAGTGGTGACCTCAGTACTTACCAACCCCGTGCCAGAGCTGCCAGCAGCTTGCTTTCTGCCAGAAGGTTGCCGTGCCGTAAGGGTAGAAAGATTTGAAAAGGAGGCTGTTGTCCTTTGTTTCTTGGTTAGGTGGACACATTCTCCAGGCTGCTGCAGCGTCTGGGGGGTGTTCTGGGCAGGGCTGGTCTGCTTGGGAGAGTTAAAACCATGAGGGCTGATGCATGTGTAGAAATAGAGATAATTATATGTGACATAGTTCTCCTGATGTGGACACTTTCCATTGTAGAGTTTTTGTTGTTCTGGTCTCGATTGTGTCACTCGGGCAGCAGAGTTTGTTAAATTATGGCTGCGCAGAAATTAGCGCAGTCATGCCAAGTTACCTCAGAGGAGCTACGTTGACATAATTGGTTACATGTGACAGCTTTAAAAAGTCTATGGAGTCAAGTCTTTAATGATTAATCTAATATCAGGAGGGATTAACTGCCCGGGCAAGTCTGAGAACCTGAGTTTATTAATAGGATCTGTTCCCTCGCTGTTCGGCAGAGCTGTGAGCGGCAGTGCTGGGACAGCAGCTCCCGAGAAGGGCAGCGGTTTTTATACTGGTATTCTAGGGAAGAACAAGACAACAAAACCAATATGAAGATGTGACTGACATGTGCAGGCATCTCGTGATGCGCGTTGTGCTGGGCAGGCTGCTGGGGCTTAGGAGGGAACCCCTCCTCAGGGACACTCCTGCTGACGGGTTCCTCCTCTGTTCCCTGACACTGCTGGTGACTGGCTTTGAGGGTGGTGGAGCCTGGCCCAGGCTGCCCAGAGAGGCTGTGGAGTCTCCTCTGGAGAGATCCCAAACCTGCCTGGACAATGTGATTCTGGGTGACCCTGCTGGAGCAGGAGGGTTGGACCAGATGATCTCCAGAGGCCCCTTCTAACCACCACCACACTGGGATTCTGGGATTCACTGGTCTGCTGGTCTGACCCAGCCTGTGACTGGAGTGTGTGTGTACATACACACACCTCTTGTCTGCATACACCCCCCTCCACCCCATACTCTGTCCTAATTCCAGGACCATCAGGTTAGTGCCAGGTGCTTGTCCCTGCCGTGCGCACAGTCATGTCAGGGTGGCTGTCAACCCAACCGCTTCAGACTGTAATGAGGTCGGTGGTTGCCCTGGGCAGAGACAGGTTGCCTGGCTGCTTGCTCTCGGAGGAGGTGCGGGGTGATGATGAAGTGTGACAGGGATGGTGATGGTTTTAAAGGTGCTGATCTCAGCTTCTCTCTCTGTTGACCATATGCAAAGTTTCATTTACACGTTGGACATCACTCGAGTGAAGAGTGTTGTCTGCTGGGGTCAGACACCCAGAGGCAGCTCTGGTCCCTGTGACTTGGTCAGGGGTCTCGAGGGTGTTCTGCTGCAGCTCTGTTAGCTTTCTGCAGCCCTGTCTTCAGGCTGCCTGTGCTGAGCTGGCTTCACAATAAGCTATAAATAACACTTTTGCTTCCTGCTTTCTGATCTCTCAAAACCAAACTTTTCCTCGTGCTGATGTGAGTTCCCTTTTTGGGTTGCAATTCTTGGTGTATCAAGAGATTCCACACACAAAGTACATCAGTGTGGCTGTTCTCCTTCACTTGAGACAAGTGGCTAATTTGGACCTTGGCTGTGAGCTGTGATTCAGAGGGGCAGAGCTCTCACCATCTCGGTACTGCTACATCCACGTGTATTGGTTTAATTCCTGCTGCAGTGAGCGTGGATACAACACAACATTGCTGGAATAGTTACTGTGTGTTAATGTTACTGAACTTCATATGCTGTCAGGAAATGGGGATCAAGAATATCGTAAATTAAATTCAGACTGTTTTAATGGAGAAAAAAAGTTTCCTGTTTGTGTTGTGTTCAAGAACTCCATCCTTGACAGGCAGGGAGCCAGATCTGGAGTGTATTCTCCAGCTGCACTACTCGGAGTCCAGCGACATCGTCTGTAAAATAATCTTCCAGTGACCTGTTATCCCTTGGATGCTGAACACAGCACAGTTTAGCAGTCCCATGGGTCAGCAGTCTATTTTTAGGGAGTCCTTAATCTGCAGAGCTCTGAATTTTGGAAGCCTTTAATCCATTGATCCCTGCAAGCACTCTTAATTTTTCATGCTAAGGGGGTGGGGGGGGGAAATATCCATATGCAGAGCAGTTGCTGTTTTACCACTGATCTGAGATCTGACTCTTAAAAAAACACCGTTTGCCATCATTTCTGTTCTAGAAAGCACAGCAGTGGGGCGGGTGGCGAGGACAGGACTTGCAGAGCTCTGTTTTGGATGTAATGACTCCTCCAGTGAAGCAATTTCCGTCAAAATAAGTGACTGACCTCAAAAATCAGCAGGGAAGAGGAAAAAATGCCTTTGTACTGTGAAGCGAGCCAGCGTCGCTGTTCCCAGAGCTCCCCTTCGAGGCAGACAGTGGGCAGAGGGGCAGTGCTGGGAGACTGCGCTCGGCACTCCTGCCTTCAGCTTCTGCCTCTCAGCTCGCTCTGGAGCCTTGGCCTGGCTGTCCAGTCTGTGCCCTGTGGTCCTCCCTGGGACAGGAATGTTCTGGTTTCCTCTCTTTTGTGGTAGATGGCTTTAGCTCCGTTACTGTCACCAGGGGTGGTGGTCTCTTTGGTAGGAGGGCAGATTATGCTTAAAATCTTGTGGAAGTACTGGATAACTGAGGCTAGGTGTAGATGCTGAGAAGCCCCATTTTACTGTCTTCTACCCTCTTTCCCACATTCCTCTGTGCCCTAAATTCATCGTGAGGATGCTTTAAAGGACTGAGAATTCTCTTTCTTTGTCTTCCCTCTCCTTTCCCAGATGCAAACTGGAACAGATCTAGATGCGAGCCAGGGAAGATCTTGTTTGGTGGCCACCTGCGATCGTGGGAAGGTCACCATTTCCAGCTTCTGGAAGGATCTTGGACCATACGCTCCTGTCAGGCTGCGTGCTGCCAGAGCCCTGTCTGTGATGCCTTTTGGTTCTTGGAAAGCATGTGCATCCAGGTGAACTGCACCGTGCCTGGCACGTGCCAGGCAGACCAGACTGGCTTTTCTGACTCTATTCTGGTGTTCTTAAAGAAGTCCAAAAACACAGAGCACTCCTTAAAGTTCCAAACTGAGGGTGAGGTGAAGACCTGGTTTCACAAGTGGTTGAACCAGAGGAAAAAAAGCCTGCGGAGGTCACTGCGGAAGCGGAGCTTGGCGGGGGACAGGGTGGCACCCCTGGAAAGGGAGAGGGCGGCGAGCCCCGGCGCTGAGGCTGCTGCTGGAGCACCCGGCAGCAAACCCAGAGGCAGCCAAAGCGAAGCCGAGCGCTCGAGGGACGATGTGCTGAGGCGCCTGGTGGCAGACGGGCCTGGGCCTGGAGACCACCCGAATCCAAAGAAAGACTCGCTGAAAAACGGACAGACTCCGAGAGAGCAGAAAACCAAGAGCCCGTTGGCTCCGAAGAGCAGTGACGTGGACAGGTCGAGAGATGCAGACGGGGCTGCCTTGCCACAGGTGAGTGTGCCTGCTGGGGCTCCCTGCTGGGGCTCCAGTGGGGTGGCCTTGGATGGCTCGCAGCCTCCTGCTCAGTCTTGCTTTATGTAGGCGTTGACTTAAAACTGCTCAAGTGGCAGGACACCTTTCTGGGTGCCTGTTTTCAGCCTTCTGTCAAAAAGGCCAGGCCAAGGGTTGGGTTTTTTTTTTGTTTTTTTGGGGGGGACTAGGGTTTTTTGCCTCCCCTCCTCCTCCTAGCTGGGATAAATTCAGAGGGAAGGGGAGGTGGAGGTCATGGTAATGCTTATCCCTTGTCTAATCACAGAGTGCACTCGCCAGATGAGAAGGAAAGGTGAGATGTGATGTCAGTGGGAAGTGCCAGGGAGTTGAAAACTATTCCCTGTAAAAGTACCATTTTTAGATCCACAAAATAAAATAAGCTGGTTTTCTTTGCGTGCCAAATCCAGGCAGTTAAATACATTATTTTATAGACTCGTACACAGAGTTTCCAGTGTACTCCAGGTCAGCCTGCCTACTTGAGTTGGCACCTTATTGCCAACTTCTTGGTTCTGTTTTTGAGGACTGCTTTGGTTTCTCGAATCCGCAAAAGCTTACAGTGGCATGGGCTGAATGAAACCAGTTTAGGCTCTACTCCAAACAAGAATTCCACCTTGTGAAACTGTTCCTTGAGAACCTTTTGCCACGTGTCTGGGATTTGGCACCACTGAAGCCTGATGGCCTTTTCTGCAGTTATGTTCGTGTTCTGAAACTGAACTGAATTTGTTTCTCTCCCTCGTATTCAAACCGTGGTTCCAGGTAGGGCTGTGACTGGTTTGAGCCACCACCCTGCAGAGCAGGATGTGGAGAGCAGCCAAGGGACACTGCTGAGAGCTCCGGGGCAGCCCGGCTGTGAAATCATCCACTAAAACTTTACAAATATTTGATTTTTTTTTTTTCAGAGCCCTGCAGTATTTCAGGCTTACTCCAGATCTCTGCTTTCTCTCTCCCCTGCAGTATTGCAGTGTCTCCATCCTCCCTGTTCTTTCCTCCTCCTAATATTTGAGAATTATACAGTGACCTCATTCTCTCAGTTGTCTTGTGTGTGATGTCTGGGGAGGCTTCTTCTCTGCTCGTTTTAAATGTCCTCTGTTGCTCTTGGGTAATAGTTGTTATCTCCCTGCTTGTTTCATTGCATTCTGAGTTGTCATATTATTGCTCTGCAGTGCCTGTCCAGTGAACTGGTTACAAATATTAAATTACATGGATTAATCAGCTTCTGAATCTTGCTGAGTACCCAGGATTTCCCATGTTTAGGAATTGCTCCTGTTGTCACTCAGGTGCACTGTTGGATGTATGCTGGGGAAAGGTTTTTCTCCTCCTTACTGTTTTTTTGCTAGTGAGAAGCATCTGTATCTCTTGACAAAATGCAGGTTCATCAAAACAAAAAAACCTGTTACTGACATACATTGGCCATGAGGGAATTCCTGGCAGTCACTGGTTTGAGGTTTAGGATAGAGTCTTTGAGGAGGAGAAAGAATTGAAAAATCCACCTTGACAGGAGTGTTGAGCTGTAGCTGGTTCCTGCCCAGCCCTGGGCTAATTCCTTGCTTATCAAACCACCCGACTTTCACCTGCAGACTATCAGGCAAGCTCTGCGGCTCTCCTCGGGTCTCTGATCGGAGAGAGGTTTAATTCAGGCCAAGGATATAACGTTGAAGGCTGAGTACTTGGGACCTGGCCAGCCTGTGCAGGAGGGAGCTGCTGAAGCAGGGAGTCTTCCACGTCGCCTTGGTTATGGGCCAAAAGAAGTAAAGTTACACACGTGCTGAAATCGGTAGAATTTGGTCCGGCACGCGGAGCACGTGGCTGCAGGAGGTGAATACTGTGGTCCTTTAGAAGCTGGGGTTGATCCTGGGTCATAACCACATGCCCAGCAGTGCACACTTGGGAGCATCCAACATCTGAAGTGGGAAAGGACACCTGAGGTCAGAGTGACTCTTAACTCCTCTCTAAAAGGGGAGAGGAAATTCATGTGCCTGTTCCCCTCTTCTGTGGGTGAGCGTTGAACGAGTGCAAGGCAGATCTTCTTGGCTCCAGGAGACTCGGGGAGAGGTCAAGGCCCAGTTTTAGGTACACATTGTCTGTTGGAGGTTTCTTTTTCCTCTCGCAGCTCCAGTAGCTCCACAGCCTCCTGCAGTGCCCCTCGCTAGTGTGCACTACCATCAGTTTGTGGGTTCCTGTATCCACGGGATGGAAGCAGAGGCGGGTGAAGGAGAGTGCACCGGGGTAACCCACAGTGCACCCTGCTCACCAGCCCTTGACTAGGGAAGAGAAATTTGTGCTTTTCCATTGAAGTCAGTGACATTTTCCAGGTGCCAGTTTTTTCTGCCTCGTTGTAGAAATGCTCATCAGATTTAAAACACAGCAATGCATTTCTGAGCCAATCGGGAGCAGTGTTCCAGCAGCACTGCTGGTGGGAAGGGCTGCAGCACTGCAGCAGCTCTGCAGGCAGGCTGGAAAAGGCTGCAGCCTTCGCAGGGAGCTCATTCCTGCACTCACAATTCTGGCTGCTGTTGGCCCCAGCAAGCCCAGTGTTTGAGTCTTGCTGTCCTGCTTCTTACTGGTGCTGGATGCTTTTTACCCTACAAGAAAGGAGGAAAGGTCTGTCTTCACAGCCAGCACTAATTCTCTTATGGTTTGTGTCATTTGTGTCTTAAGGGTCTTCACCAACATGTCACCTAGTGCAAACAACTGAGGACACAGCCTAAGCCAAGAAGAGCTTATTTTGTAAATTCAGACCAGGCTTAGCAAGGGCAGTCCCATTTAAAGTAAAAAAAATAAAAGAAAATAAAAATTACAGAACAGTGGTATTTTTCTTCCAAGTTCCTTAGGTTCAGTGCAGATTCTGATGCACATGGCTGCTCTGGTTGCACCTTACAGATGTGTAGGGCTCTCAGACAGGGACACCAGGTCACTTATCCCAGGCCAAAGGCAGTTAGGGGTTGGAATCAAAAGTGTCTGACGCTCCTATGCTCACACAGGCCAATATGTCACTTCTCTCTGTTTTCTAAGCTAATAAGATAGGACAGCTGGCAAACTTCTAGTCTCCTCCTCGATTATCCCTGAGACTGAAATCGTCTGTTCTTTGCTTTAAAGAATTCAGGGTTATGGAGTAAAGATAAGAAATGTCTCAGCTTGCAAGCATTAGAGGCCTTTTTCACTGTTACGTTGCCTCAGGCAAAGCTTATCTCATTCAAGCTCTCTGCAGACATTTGGCTGTCAATTCATCCTCAAGACTTCTGGGAGGAAGAGGATCTCTCTTAACTGTAAAGTAGGGGGTTTGGGGCATTAAAAAGTGAGTCAAGGAAGCATCTGGCTCACTGAAAAATATTACCAAGCAAAGTGGAGATGAGGCTGCTGTGCCCAGGAGGTGGACGCTGGTCTCCCGCATGTTGTTTGTGATGCTTGTTGTTGTGACCCATCTGGGCTGATTCTTGCTAAGCAAAAAGTGGTTTCCCATAGTGGTGTGAAACCACAGAGAGACTTTCTGCTCCTCTGCCTTCCCTCAGAGTCTGTCTCACACGTCCTGAGTTCCTGCCTGGCTCTTCCCCTCCCATTGTGCCCGCATTTCTAACTCATCTTATTCTCATGCTTGGTGAAAGGGAGTCAGGGTCTGGAGCTGGCCAGAGTTAGGAGTGGGTGTTAGTGCTGCTGCTGCCTGGGACAGCTGCTGTCCTGAGACTGCCAGTGAAGAACAGCACAGGGTGATGGGCCGGATTTTACCTGGGTCTTTGTTCCAAAGAATCCACAGTTTCCTTAAAGGAAACCCATCAACAAGTAAGTAAATAGAGAAAACCAGATTATGTCCATAACGCTAACAAATAGAGTTTGATTCTTTGGTCCATCAAGCTCAGATGTTAATCAAACATACTCATGAATTGAGATGTTTTAAGTTCTTTGACTGAGGGAAAATTAGCTGAGATACTGGGAGAGGAAATGGTTTGCTCAAGACTGAAAAAACCCCACCTTCTTGCAGAGGAGTCTTTGGTGCCTCCATTGCTGCTCTTGGCCTGGCTGGCTGTTTAGTACAGGCAGCACAGCTTTCGTTCTACAACTGGCATGTAGTGTTTTCTGAAGCCCAGCACTGACCAGGATGTTGCCCACCGTGGTCTAGAGCATTTTTCCAGTTCGTTTCCTGGACTGGATGCCAACAGCATGGTATAAAAGCTTGAGAATATTTCCTCCAAGACAAGCTTTTGATCAGCTGCTCTAGTGGGGAGTAGTGCTGGGCAATTCAGCTCCAAAACACTTCCCGAGTCAAGGATGGTAAATTGCTCCATCTTAAATATTTAGCAGATGTTCTCAAAATAGTCAGCTCAAGAAAATGTGCTACACACATGGACTTCGTGGTGGAAGGTGAATTGTCAGGAGTATTGCCTGGCAGGCTAAGGACTGGAATGGGGCTAGGCACCGCGCAAGGAATTTCCTGATGAAAGAAAGGAAATTGTTCCTGCCACTTTGATTATTTTCAATAAAGCAGCCCATCCTGCGTGGATGTGAGCAAGCCTTCTGCCCGCACGCTCAGCTCCCTGCCCCAGCAGCATCCCCCGTGGCGTGCACGCAGGGGGCTGTTTGTCACGTCACCTGGCCTTGAAGGGTCGTCCTGAAATGCATCTCCCCTCGCTGCAGAGGCTCCATCAGCACACAGCAATGCCACCGCAGTCCTCCCGCTCTGTGCTCGCCCGCTGCGCAGCTTTCGGAGAGGGGAATATGCGGCCAAAATAAGTGGCCCGAATGAACCCCGGTTCCTGGTCCCTGCTTTTTGCTTCTGTCATATCCCACCTTCCTGTTCTTTTAGCGCCGCTTGCTGCACTTTTGTTAAATCTGTGATCTTGACTGGTGTTCAGCTGGGCTGGAAGTGGCCGATCTGCTGTGGAGAAAGAACTCGGGATAGAGAAGAGGAAGCAGTAAAACATCCTGCTTCTGGGAGAAACACACCAGGAACTTTTCAGCCTCCCTCGCTGGAGGAGGTGAAGCATAACTGAAATGCAGTAAGCCAAAACTGACACTCGGTGTTCGAGTCCAACTAAGAGAACATTTTCCTTTGCAGGTCCACACGGGAACATCTGCACCGGAACCATCGGTGCTGACTACGTTCTCCGGCCCTGTAGCCACAGGGAAGACGGAGAAGCCCGGGCAGCCAGGTGATGCTGTGGTCCATCCTCACTCCTCAGACGCGTTGCCCACAGCCAGCCCCGTGCCGGCGAGAAGCACGGCGAAGACGCAGCCGGCCGCTCCTGCGCCCAGCGGAGTTCCTGCCAACGGCAGCCTTTCTACAGTCCAGACCCACACTGCCCCCTCACCGAGCACTACTGCCACCACACCAGGTGAGGAGAGCAGTGCTGCTGCATGTGCCATCTCCCCAGCCTTTGGTGACCAGCCATTGCAGCGCTGTAAAACAGGAGATGGTTGCAGAACTTACGGTACCTTTGAGGTGCTGAGTTACCTGCTTCGGCTCGCGTGCCGGTTGGACCCCGTTAACTCCTGAGGTCTGGGAAAGGGGCTTTGACATCATAAATCTGCGTGTGAGCATTGGGTCTGTTTCCAAGAACAGCTAGACAGAAAGGGTGGTATCTTGACTCCCAGAGTGAAAGCTGAGACACAAAGCAAAGCACAGCCCCGCGAAGCGTTCTGTCGGCCGTGCTGACGCGCTGCCCTCTCTCAAGCTGAGCAGAAATCTTCCTGTCTGCTCGGAACGGGCTGTAACTGATTCTTTTCTGTCCCTGGAATGTCGATGCCCGCTGCAGCCGTGGAGAGCCACGTACTTGGCCGTTATCCTGCGCTTTGCTCCGCGGCACGGTGATGTCTCTGCTCACGCTGGTATTTCTTAAACTCTTGAACATGTCTAAAAGCCAAAGTGCCCTTTGGCCAGCTCTGTAACTGCCCCCGGCCGCCAGCTCCCTCTGTAAGGATGTGGACAGGCGGGGAATGGTGAACGTTAGTCGAGTGGCGTTGCAGAATTCAGCTAATCCGGTTTGCTGAAGTATTCACAGCTGAATTTCTCTTGAATTTAGGCTTCCTTTCCCTTACAAGGGAACAAATGGAAAGCGTAAAGGAAACGCTGCATCCAAAGACGTTGTTGGCAGGAAGCTGATTGGATGCTTTTGCTAACAAGTTAGTGTTCTTTTCAAGGGCTTACCCCAGCTAAAACTGAAAAATAAACTTTAAACGTCTCCAGTGGCTTGTGTTGGAAAAGTAAGGCAGCCAGGTTTTGCTAACGAGTACAAAGGTGATGGGAAGAATAGTTTTTCCAACGGGGTTTTTGTTTTGGTTTGGTTTTGTCTGTCTGTTTGCATTTTGTGTGTTTTTCTTACTAAGATCAGGTTTGTTTTTGCCTTGGAACTCTTTGCAGCTGAAAGACTGATGGAGTTATAATATCCTAAGATCTGGAGTAAAGGGGGGAAGGGGAAATGAATTTGAGTAATTTGTATTCTTTTAGTTAACTGGTAAATTCCTGTAGCTAATAAACAGATGGAAGAAAGGCTAAATGTTGAATGACATTTTCCCCATCTTTTTAAACTTGGATTTTTTGTGCATATCCCCAAAACATGGTCTTTGTCAGGGTCGAACTAGAGTAAAGCAACTTTAACTCTTGTTTTCTGTGCGTATTTCCCAGGTCCAAAAAAAAAAGACAAAAGTAAAGCAAATGAGAGGGAAAGAGGAGTATGAAGAAGCTGAGAGTTACTCTTAAGAAATGTGGTAAACTTGCTGGTTACCTTCATGCTAATAACAAGCAGGAAAAAAAAAAGTCACCAACCATAGTTTTCAAGTCTTTAAAAACAGACTGCCTGTCAATTTATTTGAAATGGAGTGGTGAGAAAACTCCTAAGCAGGGGTTGAAAAGAAAATAAAGGGAACAGGTTTGTGTTTTGAGTTTCCATGCTCAGTGTCATGGCTGTGCAGGTTTTTAGAAAAAAAGTAAAAAAATCTCTTAGTCCCTGAGCATTTTTAAAAAAAGAAATACCCTGAATTCTTCATATATTTGTGAAGATCTGGAATTGCAGTTTGGTAAAGAGCAGTGTTTGTCTTGCTGTGCCACAAGGCTGCAGCTGAGTTCTCTGCTGAAACCCCCTCAGGTAAACCCCTTCCCATCCTGCTGGGCCTGGGTGAATCAATTGCACTGTATGGGGCCTAAGGGTCATGTGTCAGCTCTTTAGAAAAGGAGCAGGAGCTGCACAGTGTCTGCGGAGAGGGAGGACTGAGTAATTTTGGGCTTGTCTTAAAACTGTAAAACCCTGTTAGTGCTTTTGAGTTAATGAGAGTGAAACCCGGAACAGGAGCTATGTTGAGTGATGGGATGTTTACAAAATACAGACACTTGTGGCTGGGTTTTATTCCACAGACTGAAACCAAGGTGTGTTTTATGTATGTATGTAATTATTTTGGTTTTCTTTCCTGTTCCAATTCTGTGTTTCTGCCTCAGTTATGAAGAAGCTGGTAGTTTCTGCTGGAGACAGCGTCGAAGTGACCCTGCCAAAGAACGAAGTTCAGCTGAATGCGTTCGTGCTTCCTGAGCCACCACCTCGTAAGGCTTCCCTGGGGTTCTGCTGAGGGCTTGTGATGGTGGAATGACACACTGGCTTTATATGTGGCATTAAATAAGGGCAATCTTGGAAATGTCTTTTGTCAGAGAGCACTTCCCTGTTGCAATTTTTCAGCCTGTGCTATTACCTCATGCTGCCTCTCACAGAAAACAGCAAGACACAAAAACCATTGAAAGCACTACAAAGTTGTTAGATTTGGGAGGTGCTGACATGCTGGGGAACACATGTCTATACACTCCTCACTTCATCATGTGGGTTGTTCACAGGTATTGGTAAAGTTCCTGCCTGTAGCTCTGCCCACAATGGCAGTGGGAGGCTGCAGAGGGGAGACAAGCATGTCACGTTGTGCAGCAACGGGGACAGATGCATTCCTGTTGAAAAACAGGCCTTGTGTTGTGTCTGCAGGATTTGAGGGCCTGATAAGACTTTTCTCTCTTATTATCCTGGAGCTGTGATTGTTCCAAAGCTCTTTAATGCCTTAGAGGCTGAAAGATGGATTTTGGCTCCAGAGTAAATGTGTTTAGAAGCACAGATTGTCTCTCTTCCTGGGTATATTCCCAAAAGGCTGCAGCCCAAATTCCAAGCTGTCTCATTTCTCCATAGTGTGGCAGAATGTGCCTTGTAAATGTTTAATACCTTTGCTTTTCTGTAGCATGGCAGAAAGGCAGCCTTGCAAAAACAAACATCTGGGCTTTTTTTTTTTTTTTTCCTTCTCTTTAAGGAACCACTTATTCCTATGAGTGGGAGTTGATTACTCATCCAAAAGACTACAGTGGAGAAATGGAAGGGAAGCACTCCCAGACCCTCAAGTTATCTAAGGTAAAGCTTTAGCTGCTGCTTATGCTGTTGTGTTAAATGCCAAGTGGAGAAGATGGGGACCCTGGCAGCTGGGGAAGACTTGTGTGTGATTTCAGGATGAATAGGAAATTGCGTGGTGGGCAGGCAGCCAACTTTGACTGCAAGCCCTCTTCTAAGTCTCTTATAAAAAGGAGATTGATCTGGCATGAGGGGAAAGAAGAAATTGATTTCAGGATCTAAAAGCTGCCTACAAGCAGTGTGTCGAGCCATACAAGTGGCACAATTCAACATGAACAAAGAGTTGTGAATATTTTTGCTACCGAAACAGTGTGGTGGTCTGTTTAGGTCTGAAGCCTTGTATTACCCACTGGAAAAGGGACTTGATTCCATTAACGAGAGCTGTGGAGGACCTCGTAGCATGTCCCCAGCTGCTCCTTTTAGACAGCAGTGAAAGGGTAGATGGTTTCTGCACATGGGGATTCTTAGCAAGGAAATGGCTTTAAATATTGTGTGAATATACAGTTCTGAATAAACAGTGTTTATGAGACATTCCTTTGAGCATCTTGGATTCTGCTGCACTCAGGAAAAAATCTGCAGGCTTTAGTCACAATATCATGCAGGGAAAAGCCTTTCAAAAGGAGCGTGTCTGTCAGAGTTTCAGCCTTTTGGATGTCATGACTGTTGTCCAGCACCTAGTCCTTTGCCCCCTCATCTTGGCTCAACAGTGAATGGTGGAGACATGACTGCCTGACTGGTGTCACCTGAAATGAAAGACAGAAATAGTTTCCTATGTAAAAACACACCAGAAGAGATTTTTCTTTTCTTACATGCTGCCTTTTCTCATCTCAAATGCAATCTGCTAGTACAGATTCCTGTGGCCAGACAACCTGAACTAATCTCTGTTATCTCTCTTCTGTTTGCCTATTGTTGCTAGAAAAATAAAGCCTGACTGACAATCCCGTGGTAGAAAGAAATATTACCCTTTGGTTTCTGCATAGCCGTTGTAAACTAAGAGATAGGTAAAACCATGGTGGCACGGAAACCATCCTTTGCTGTGTGTGTGTAGGCTGGAGGGTGATTGCCTCTGTGTGATGCTGTTAACGTGTGACTGTGCCAAAGCATGGTAACTTGACCTTCTGATAGCTCCTGAGAAGGTGCTACCATCCTGAAGGTAAATAATCTTTTGTGTTTACTTCCAGCTTACTGTTGGTCTGTACGAATTCAAAGTCGTCGTCGATGGGGAGAACGCACGTGGAGAGGGTTATGTGAATGTCACAGTGAACCCGAGTGAGTTGGTGGAATAGAATCTTCTCTTAACTTCATCTGTCTCTGCCAAACTTATATCATGGTGTGTTGCTTTATTTGACTGGACCCTGGTTTGGCATAATGAAAATTCATTGTGCTGTGAAACTCAGAGTATGTGTATTAAGTAATTTCCAACCACTTCATAGAAGAGCTAAAATACTGATAGCAAAGTGCTTAGCAAATGCCCCACCTTGGAAGGCCACTGCTTCAGTAACATTTAACTGTAACAGGGTAAAAAGCTTATAGCAGCAGGAGCAAAAAATGAAGGGAAGCCAGAGCTTTGAAGCTCCTTTGGTGGTTCTTTTATGCCGTGTCCAGTAAAGAATATCATTCCCAACCACAGCCAGGTTAAGTCAAATCTCATTCCTTGCTGTAAGACATGGTTTGCAGATGAGGTGGTGTAGATACAGCAGATTGTGCTGTCTCACCAGGTCTCACTTTTCAGATGGCCTGTGTAAACAGGCAACCACAGGTCTTCTTAGAAAAAAAAAAAACAACAAAACCAAACAGCAAACCAACCTTTATTTTTCACACTTCAGCAAGACTTTTTCTGTGACCTTTGTGGGCACAGAAGCTCGCTTTCACTCCCTAAATTAGCAAGAGTGTGTGGCTGACCTTCTGGATGCTGTTGCTGATCACTTCCTTATAAGCAGTGAATCTGCAGCTGGCAGCGTGCACCCAAATCATTCATTTTTCAGAGCAGCAGCCAAACTTTGGCAAGAAGCTGTAGGTGCTGCTCTGTTAGAATGGTCTGTGCTTGAGTGCTTGAGCCCGTGTGGGAGAGCAGATGCAGTGCAGCCCTTTCCAGAATGCCAGTGTGCTGGCAGTTCTCCTTGCTTTTTTATATCCCTTTTGTTAGTGTTCTTTCCCTGAGTGGGTGAGGCAGAATTGCTGTCATTGATTGTGCAGTTCTCTGCAGTCTGGTCAGTCAGTGGCTGTCTTGGCACTGTGTAGCACAGCAGTTCCACACTGGACTGCCTTCCTGGACTCGTGGACTGCAGGACTGAGGCAGTAGATGGGGCTGGAGAGGGGGAAAAGGATGTGCAATATGTATTCTGCTTCCTACTCCTGGCACACGGAGTAGCGTTGCAGAGCTCCTTGGCCAGGGCTTTTTGTCATGATCTGCCTGTAGATGTCATTGTAACAGCTCGGCTGTCGTTGCAGAGCCTCGGGTGAATCGGCCTCCTGTTGCCATCGTGTCCCCGCAGTTCCAGGAGATTTCACTGCCAACCATTTCAACTGTTATTGATGGCAGCCGTGAGTACCTGCAGGTTTAAACACAGCAGTCTGGCAGGCCTGGTTTCTGTGTGTTTGGTTCTGGGCTGGCCCGTTGGATAAAGTTTAAGAGGAAATGGCTGTGACACTTGTCAAGCACAGTTTAGTCAAAAGAATCAGCCCCTCTTGCCAGGAGAGGGGAATACGCAGATGACAGCACCTCTCCAGCATTCCTTTTGAAGGGCACTGGCTTCAGCCAGTCTCCTAAGAAAGGAAAAGCTCTAGAATTTGCTGCTTAGAATAAGAAAAAATAAAATTAACTGTCAGTCAGAATTACTGTCCTCTTGTGTTAAGCCTCAGATGTATTCGTTGGCTACCCCACCACCTTTACTCACCCTGCCCCGCACTAGAGCTCCGCAGGAGTTTCTTTAAATACGTTCAGGTTGCTTTACCCCCAGCTAATATTATTGTGTTAGTGTTTCATTTGTTGTTTTGTCTTCCCTGCCAGCACGCATACAGAGCTGGAACTAGGGGTGTTTGAATGTACCTGTGAAACAGGTGGAGGACAGCGTGCGGTTCAGGTCTCTGAACATGAGACACCTCTGGGCTTGGACCAAAAATTCCTTTGCCACTGAGCCCAGTGCTGAAGTAGGGGATTGGACATCTGCGGTTTGTGAAGCAGCATTTTCGAACTCCCTGTATCTGTTTTTTCCCCATAATTGAAACAGAAAGCACTGATGATGATAAAATTGTCAGCTATCACTGGGAAGAACTGAAGGGCCCTTTGCGGGAGGAGAAGGTCTCTAGCGATACTGCCATACTGACCCTGACCAACCTGGTACCTGGGAACTACACGTTCAGGTAGGTTAGACCTGGAAGAGTTGATCAGTTCCCTTCCCTGAAGGGGAAAACATACAAGATTGCCGACGTGTTAGTCTGGTTTAAACAACAACAAGAAAAAAAACCACAATAAGGAGAGAACTCTAGTTTGTGACGTTCTCTCTCTCTGCTCCTACGCTTTCCGGTAGTTTCATAGCTTTTCACCTCAGAAGAGATAAGCTGCCCAGCTGCTTCTCATTCTGAACTTGTAGCACTGGTTTAAGTTGATGGCAGAAGGGAGCGCATGATCTGCCAGCACTAGAAAATGTCTCTTGAAATGTCAAATCTAAACTGTGTAGGTAAAGACTTAGGAAGAAATGCAGTCTTTAAACCCAGTTTTTAAAGGCAATGTGTTTGTCCCAGATAAGTGAATGAGGCCTGATGGTTTTATGCACGTACCTGAGTAATAGAACATTAAAGTAAAATCAGCTGCTGTGTTTTTCCTTTGGTCTGCATCTTGGTGCGATACCCACGTGCTGCATCAGCATTTATTTTCTTTTAAAATGAAAACCTGAGTACCGATAGCTGAACACTGCTTTCCTCTGAAGCAGTTGGTATATGAGCTGATCAGGTAGGTGTTCTGTTCTAGACTTAGCAAAAAGCAGTTCTGTTTGGTGGTGCTACCTGAGGAGGCATCCTGTGTCCACTTGTGGGTTAGCAATGACATGACTGTTGATTTTTCTTGCGTCACTTTGACGATGATATTTGGGCATTTTGGGGAGGAAGTTTCTATTCACCTCAAACAGTCACCTCAAACCACAGTAACTTTTTTTCAGGAGTGAAAAAAATCATTAAGTGTCTTAAGTTTCTGTCTCGTCTTTTGTACTGCAGTTAACTCCAGACGTGTTGCGTATCCAGCTCTAATAATCATGACTCTTCACTGCTTTTTCCCCCTTTTGGTTTTGTGGTTTTCCCCCTCTTCAGCCTAACAGTAGTGGACTCAGACGGTGCCAGCAACTCCACCACAGCAAACTTGACTGTGAACAAAGCAGTGGATTATCCTCCAGTGGCAAATGCGGGCCCAAACCAAGTGATCACCCTGCCCCAGAACTCCATTACCCTCTACGGGAATCAGAGCACCGACGATCACAGCATCGTCAGCTACGAGTGGCTGCTCAGCCCTAACAGCAAAGGGAAGGTGATGGAGATGCAGGTCAGTGCAGGTCTCTAGTACTCAACCTGGATTATTCACTAGCAGGCTTTTTTTTTTTTTTTTCCTTATAATCAAGCCATTTTTAATTGACTGTTAGCAAATGTCTCTTATAATCCTACAGAGCAAGCATGTGATGATTCCATATGTACTTACCACTAAATCCGCTTGAAGCTGGTATTGGCTTAGAGGTTGAGCTGGTGCACCAGTCTAGACACAGGTTTTCAGTGACATCCTGGTTCCTGAGCAGTGCAGTTTTAAATACTGCTGAAAAGTGGAGGATTGAGAGAAGTGGGAACTTAACGGTTTTGGATTCTGATGTTCCATACAACAAGTCTCAGCGTAACTTGATCACACCCATGTATCTCGCTTCAACCTCCGTGGCTGCAAGCCCCTGGAATCTGCTGATAATAGTTGCTGTAGAAGCAAAGTCTTCTGATCTGTCATTGTCTCTGTAAGGATTCATTTTAATACATGAATATGTTTTCTCAAAGGGAGTGAGGACACCAGTCTTGCAGCTCTCTGCAATGCAAGAAGGTGATTACACTTACCAGCTAATAGTGACCGATTCTGCTGGGCACCAGTCCACTGCTGAGGTCACTGTGATAGTCCAGCCAGGTAAGCTGCCTTCAGCTGCTTTTGCTGCTTCTATTCCAAGTATTGGACACGAGTGTCAATCTGTCCACATTCTCTAGATCTTAGGGCAGCTTTGTGTAGCTTTCAGAAAAGCTGCACCAATTTAGGACCACCCTGGGCTGGTATAGTGCTGATGAAGGAACAAAAGAAAGTTTCTAGGAATAATGCCTTTCTAGGCTGTTCTCTCATCTTACAGAACATAGTCTGAGGGGCTTTATCCACCCAGGATTGTACTGCCAAGCAGCTGGCTCTGCCCACTGGGCTAGGTCCTGGGACAAGGGCAGGAAAAGTGGAGTAGCACTTAGAGAATGAGAGCAGAAGTCAGAACTCCTAGATTTCATTCTCATTTTATTGCAGATGTGTGGAGGAAACACTGATCTGAACTCTCAGCTGCTTTTAACCTCCCTTTCCCTGAGCACAAGATTGAGATGGTGGGCAAGAAATATACTGGGGGTCATGGAGAAAATTCTTAATGCTGGGGTTTGAAGCTGCATCTTTTATGGCATGTGTATGAAAAATATTGTGTCATTTTTCAGAGAACAATAAGCCCCCAAAGGCGGATGCTGGTCCAGATAAAGAATTAACTCTTCCTGTGGACAGCACCACTCTAGATGGCAGCAAGAGCTCAGATGATCAGAAGATTGTCTCCTTTCTTTGGGAAAAAACACGGTGTGTATCATCTTCAGGACTGTTCTTGTGCAAGTACCTGGGTCTTTCATTTAAAACAAGACACTCCCCACGTACCTCCCTTGTGTTAAGTCCTGGTGACGCTGGGCCTGACAAGTTTACCACTGACTAGAATGAGACAAGGGTTGATGTTTATTTGGAGAGGGATGGAGTTTGCTGGAGTATTAGAAATAGCTTTGCTGTCACCTGGAGGCCTGATTCCTTTTCTTAGCGTGGTTGTGGCTTGTAAAGGAGACCAGCCACGTTCGATTCACAGCAGTGTAGAGTGGTCTTGGTCTTAGGAAAGACAGACTCTTGTCATCAACAGCAGGGCCCTCTAACTTGCTGCTTTTGCAGCATGTTTGACTGAGGTGATGTTGTGTTGTCAGGCTTTCCCTCAGACTCTAAATTCCCTTCAGGGAATTCAGGAAATAGCCAGCAACTTGCGGTAGCTTTTTCTGTTTGCTAATGCAAGGTCTGTGCAAAGCTCTTATAAATGAAGGAACTATTTTTGCTTTATACCTTTTCTCAAAGAAAAAAAAAAAAAAGGCTTATTGTGCAGTTTGTGAACCAATTTTGCTGAAAGTACCACATTTTGTAAACCCTACTTAAATGCTGGTATCAGTGCCCCCCTGGTTTAAAAATAACCAAAACACTAAATCACCAGAAAGCATACTTTTCGTTCTGAATGCTGCACTTACTCTTTTGATTATCTTGTTGTAACTAGAGAAAACATTTTTGCTTTCTGTCATGGACTCTATTTCCAGGCAGATGTCTGTTTGTATCCCAATAAACTGCTTGAGCCTCCTGTTCGGTGTGAGGCTGGCTCCCACGGCCTGTGCAAAGTTTAAACTGGTCCTCTTGTGCTTTGGTTAGGGGCCCAGATGGTGTCAAGCTGGAAAATGCCAACAGCAGCATTACCACTGTAACAGGCCTTCAGGTTGGGACCTATGAGTTTACTCTGACAGTTAAGGATGAGAGGAACTTACAGAGCCAAAGCTCGGTCAATGTCATTGTCAAAGAAGGTAAGTTCAGTAAAACCTGGGTGCACACACTAGTACTGAGGGATGAGTAAAAAATCATAGTGTCTTCTCTAAGTGAGGGGCTTACCCTTTTCTAGAGGAACAGCCTCAGAGATGCTGAGGGGCCTGGAGCATCTCTGTGGCTGGGAAAAGATGAGAGGGGAGCTGAGCAATGCTGAGCAAGAGCTAAAGGGCCCCGAGGGGCAAGAGGATGGGGCCAGACTCTGCTCAGCGGTGCCCAGCGCCAGGACGAGGGGCACCGGGCACCAACTGGGACCCAGGAGGAGAAAGTTCTTTGGGGTGAGGGTGTCAGAGCCTGTGCCAGGCTGCCCAGAGAGGCTGTGGAGTCTCCTTGTCTGGAGAGATTCCCACCCCGGCTGGACACTG
>WTSP01015292.1:0-102494 GCA_025331215.1 Actenoides lindsayi | reverse complement strand
CCACCCTGTCTGGGCTGATGAAAGGTGTTTTGGTCTCATCAGTAAGACAAAGCTGAGGGAGAGAGGAGGGATGACCAGGGTTTCAAGCAGAGATGAGCTGGCATGTCAGTAAGCAATGAAATGCACTGGACAAGTTTGACATTGTCGGTGGGACAGTTAAGTGGGCAAAGAACCAGCTGCTTTCAGAATATGGGGTGGCATTTAATACCTCAGGTAGTGTTTGACAAGGCTATTTCTGTCTTTTTTTGGTAAAAACTCTCCAGCTGATAGCAGTTCTTTGCGCACCTTGCATACTACTCAGTGCTGGGGTTTTTTCCCCTCTTCCCCCCTCCCCCGCTCCCCAGCAGTCACATCCTCAGCGACAGGCACCCAATCGCATCTAACTTTCGCCAGAGGATTTACATCGATTCTGAGAGCAAGTAAGCAAAAAAAAAGGGCGAGATACGTGATGACATTAGCAAGCAGCATCACCACCAGGACCGCAGTGCCGGCGCTGGGGAAGGCTCCGGGGTTGCTCGAGGTGAATGAAGGTGGCTGCAAGCGTGCCTCTCGGGTGCCGCCGCTGCACTCCCGATGCCCCGGCGCCCTGCCACAGCCCTCAGGGGAAGCTCCCGTTCCCGGCCGCTACGAGGGGCTCCCCAATGCCCCTCGCCAGCCGCGCTCTTCAGTACCCCCTTCCCATTTCCACGTCCCTCCCGCCGCCGGTGAGGCGAGCGTGGCCGCGGCCGGCTACTCACCCAGCAGCCGGGCTGCCAGAGCAGGGAGCCGTCACCTCATCCCGCAGAGGGGCGGCTGCTCCCGCCTGGCACGGCACGGCACGGCACGGCACCCTCCGCACCCCCCGCTGCCGCCCTCCCCTCGCACACTCACCGGGGCGGCTCTCTCCTCCCTGGCGACGGGGCAGCGGCGCGGCGCGGCGCGGCACGGCACGGCCCGTCGAAAGTTTGGAGGCGGTGGCCTCCGCATGCCGGAGGGGCGGGACGGGGCGGGGAGGTCCCACCGCCCAGGGAAGGGCTCGGGCGGGGCTGGCGTCGCTGCTGCAGCCGAGGGCGGGAGGAGGAGCGGGTGGGACGCGGCTCCTCCCGCGGGGCTCCGGGCGAGGGGAAGGGGGCTCCGAGCCGCGGTTTCGTGATGTGTCGGCTGCGGCTCACTGCGGAGGCGAGAGCTGTAGCGCTGCCGGCCAGAAAAAGGGCGTTTGGAGGAGGGGGGGGGATCGTGCCAGGTCCGACTCGATGTACGCGCCTCTCGCCTTGAGCCTGTTTTCCTCTTTTTCCCAGTCCCCAAACTGCCGTCTGGAGCGGTGTAAAGGGGATGCCTTTGCTCCAAATATCTGCTGAAATCCTCGGTTACAAGCACCCCAGCTTAGACGGATTCGGTGTTGCTCCTAAGAAGAAGTGGTGGATGTTGCCAGAGCAGGTGTAAGGGTCAATAAAGCATTTGCATACTCTGCCAAGAGAAAAATAAAAGATTGCATATTTATTTACTAGGCTGCAAAGGTAAAGACAACAGCTGCTGTATTTATTTAGTTCTGTATTTGGTAACCTTTCAAAAAGAGCTTTCTTGCCAGTCAGCTTAACTGAGGACTAGCTCCAGCCAGCATCACTGCTCTTCTGGTGGCATCTAACTTTGTTAAATCCATCAATAGGTTCTACTTAGATTTTTGCTGTGTGTCTGATGCCTCTGTCCTAGGCATAACTTCTGAGGTTCGGTGCAGTGTCTTCTCAGTGCATAGTTAGAGAGACTGATGCACTGAATGGTGTTTCAGCCCTAATTGTTACTCCCAAGAAGAGAAACCAGGAGACTTTGCTTACTTTGTGGCTACAGCACTGGTGCTTGGACAATTCTCATCCTAAATCTTACAGAAGTTGATACCCAGAACAGGAACGCTCCCTTACTTTCTGTCACTTAGGTAAATTTGCATTAATATTTCAGGTAGTTTCGAGGATCAGCAACCTTATCTTCCTTCTTCTGTCCTCTTTTTCTTCCAACGGACATTCCGAACAAGAGCTCTTCCTTTGTTGAAGGTAATGCTCCTTGTTTCCATATAGCTCAGTACTATACCCTTATCAGAGGACAGAATGTAAATGGAGTATCAAGGAGTAGCTTCAGTGATTTCCAGTTGGTTTTGAAACTCAAAACATCTTGAGATCCCCCTTAGACCTTTACTAATTCAGGTTATCTCTTCCAGAAGGGCCTTGCTCTCAGTCCTTCAGCACTTCTAAGACTGTTAATGGAATGCTCCTAGCTCGTTGTAAAATAGATTTCTTTGATGACTAAACAAAGAGCCAGGATCTTCAATTCTCCTGCCCCTGTTTATTTCATTTCCCAAGTCAATTTAGTTGTAGGATTTATTTTTCGGTCTACCAGCAGACATAAGTGGATGCCATGAGTTCTAGTAATTAGAACACTTGTGTAATATATAACTGTAACAGCCTGCAGTTCTTCCCTTTCCTTCTCTTACAAATGGCCAACAGTGGTGTTTCACTCATCTCAGGGGTGTTACTATTGTGCTCTACTCTGCACATTCTTTCTAGCTTAACATATCCTTTTACTGCTCCTAATACCTTGGAGAGTGTAGTGAAATGCTACCAATCTTTACTCACTGTCCAACACAAATCAGATGAGGATCCCATAACTAAGGAAAAGCTGTTCACTTCCAAACTTCTGGAGAAAGTCAAGAATATGTGCAGGTTCCTGGAAGGAGTTAAGCCAATGAGGGTTGGCTTCCCATGCAAGGGGAGAAGGTGTTATTTCCTGTTGGCAAGGTGATTCTGTGTTAAGGCAAAAATTAAATGCTTAGTGGAAATGCATTTCCAATAAACAACAGCAGGTTTTATTGCTCATAAAAGAGTGACAGTGAAGGGCCCCATAAACACCACCTTGAACCAAAAAGCCCATGAAACCGTCAACACCAAGGGCAGAAAGAGTCAAATATCAAATGGGCTGTTCAATACAAATTGTGCTGCTGGGTGACCACGTCCAAAGCACCTGTGGATTCTTTTCCATCCCATAAACCATGACAAGCCATAAGTCATTGAATGACAGAACCATATAGGTTAGATGGAACCTCCAGAGGTCTTCCCATCCAACCTCATGCTCAGAGTAGGTCTGGATGCAGCATATTACCCCAGGCTATATGCTAGAGAGGCTTGAATATTTCCAAAATGAGAGATAGCTGCCCTAGCCCATCCCATGATTTGCCAACTCTCACAGTAAGACAAAATTTCCTTGAAGCAAGTCAGAGTTTCCCATATTCCAGCTTGTACCAAATGTCTTTTTTCCTATCTCTGGGTTCCTCCTGTTGTACACTGGAGTTAGATTTCCCTTTAGCCTTCTTTAAGGCTGAAGAAACTTGGTTCTCTCAGCCCCACCTTGTATGTTATATGGTCTAGAATCCATCATCCTGCTGGCCCTTTGCTGGACTTATTCCAATCTGCCAGTGTTTTTGGAGCCTCAAACTGGACCCAGTATTTCAGATGTAATCTCACAACTGGTGAACAGGGGGGAATAGTCACTTCTCAACCTGCTGGCTACACTCTTGCAATGTCTTGATACAGACTGCAAGTTAAACTGTGTAAATTGGCTTGCGCTAAATGAATGAGCTATGTGAACTTTAAATCACAGCTTCCTATTTAAGGCAAACCTATAAATGAGCTTTTACTGTGAATATGTATACATACTAAGGTGAAATACAGATAGTATAGCTTAACAACTTGAAAAAAAATATCTGTTGGACATATGTTGTTTCTGCTGTAGATTGCACTTAGGGATGTATGGCAGGGTGTAGAAAATTTGATATACGTAGCTTATCTTCAGTTCTATCTGTTCAACTCTCTGTAATGATATAGAAAATTGTTTTGTTAAATTCCATCCAATATAGAGTATTTTAGAGGGAATAAAAAGCACTTCCACCAGCTCTTCACAAGTCTACCACTTCTCAGGAGCAAAAGAAAGGTCTTCATAGTAGCCAGACTTGAAGCATTAATGACTTTTGTTTCAATTATAGAACTAGGAAAGAGTTGCCAGTCTTTGTCCATAAGTTGTCCAACATCAGATTTGCTGGAGTGGCAAATAAGGCTTGATGAATATCATCAAGGCAGAAGAGGCATCAGTTCTCCTATCCCCTGTCCCCAGGCAATGTTTTCCTTATTTCATTTACCTATAAGGAGTGAATATGAAAGAAACCAATGCCGCTTGAGCACCGACCTCTAAAAGCAGTGCTGTGCTGCATGCCTCTCAGTTGAGCCCCAAACTCAGACAGTCCTTAATCACACGGATTTTCCTGGAGTGAGTCAGGTTGTAGGGAATGAAGCACTCTACATAATACAGACTGCCCTTTAAAACACAAGATGGAAAGAAAAACAATAATAACTGAAAACATGACCTTGAGAGAAACTGTGTCTTGAATCTTTTATATGGTGTCAACATGGAGACCATATAGTATAAAATTATACAGGACCAAGATTTTCTTGCTTAAAAGGCCAGAACAAAAGTATATAAGTAGCCAAAGAATGAAGTTTTTACTTATATGGATCTGTGAACATTTTTTAGTAAATTTATATACTATCATTTGTACTCATTCTCTTTTGGTTTAGATTTAGTCTCACAGGTTATAATTCTACCTATCTCTCCTTTTCAAATACAGATGTAAAAATAGCTATATGCATAAATAAGTATAATCAATCTACCTTAGATGACTAAGGGGATAAATAAATGCCAGCAGGGAATGTGAGAAATCAGTAGACACATGTTAAGTACCAACTTCAAATTGCTAATGGCATTTCACAACCAGTACTGGTTAAACAACCACTTCAATGCATCTAGTTCAAAAAACTAATACCACCAAAGTCTCAATTCTACTGCCTGTTTGATCACAGGCTGTGACCGAGTTCAGCACCATTTCCCCATGAGACAAGGCTGCAGAGCAGACTGTTGTGTTTCAGACGTGGTCTTCTCAAATCATCTAGCACGTTGCCATACACTTCTGTCACTCAAAGAAAGTTAAAGCTGTCAAGTCAAGTAGGTCATCCAAGAAATGACAGGTTTAAATTTGCACATTTAACACCAACATAGCTGTTTGTGTTTGCATAACTATGCTACAGTCTTTAAGTAACCAGTCACATTATTGTTCTTTAAGGTCCACTTCTTCATAGGACTGCTTCAAATTGGCAATGCTTATGCAGTGAGTACATTCTTGGTATTTATTTATATTCTGAATATATATTTCACCCTCTTATTCATTCGCTTTACCAATATGTTGTCCTCTCTCTGTGGAGAATGTAGAAATTGTCATTTCTTCAGAGGGTTTTCTATGGTCTTTTCATTACTAGACCTCAACCAGAGCTACTGAACCTTTATTAAGATATACTTTCTGTCATCTGGAATTCCAAGAGCCTCACCAAATATTTAACTGGATTTAAAAATACAAGGAATAAACCATTTTACTGTATTCTTTGTTGCTCATATTGTAGACATTGTTTTTTTTTTTTTCTTCAAGCTTATAAAATCCTCTTTTTACTTAATTCTGTTTCCTTTTAAACACAGAGATTTCTGTAAACTCTGAAATGTAATGTGGAAGGTGACACTTCATTAAAGTATTTGAAGTTTGGTATACAATCAGTTGTTACCATATCTAGAGTTTTTAGATGTTCCTGAGGCAAGGATACTCTCTTTATTTTTAGAGCATTCATTATAGGAAAAAAATTCTGACATATAGCTTAGAGCTTGAACGTCATGCACACTTCAGTCCTCACTGTCTGTTATCTGGGAAAGCAATTTATCTTTAAATGGTTTCCAAAAGTGAATCAAATGTATCTGCTCACTTGTATTTGCTCATTTGCTCATCATTTGGTTCTAATTCTGAAAATCATTGGCTGTCACAAGCAGCAATGCCGCTCACCCTTTGTTTTACCTAAAAAATATTCTTGTAACAATTTTGAAAAGTTATGAGTGTTCATAAAACTTAATCGGATGGTCTTCAAGATCAGTTTTCAACTTGCTGATGAAATCTGTGAAAGTGTTGAATGAATAGTCTCTGAGACGAAGTATGAAAAACTCTGCCCTGTATGCATTCCCCCCTCTCCAAGTTCCATTTCTTAGAATACAGAAAACTGATCATAAAGTTTATGCACATTCTCTTCTTCTTGTAGAGACTGAGTAGATCACGCAGCTGGCTCTGCATTACTCAGAAGTATATTTTAATGAGCTTATTTTTCAAAAATATCCATATGATTTTTCTTGTTACAATTTGATACTCTTTTCATAAGAAAGGAACTTTCTCAGGTTGCTCTTAAGCTTAAGGAAATGCGTCATCTTTTAACCCTTGCTCGGATGGTTTACATTAAGATGCAGATGATTTTTTGGTATGGTTGGCATCTAGGTTCTGAAGAGATGTGCGGAGGAATCAATGTGGATAGGATAACCTATCACAGATTAAATTATTTTACTGAGCAGTAGCATCCATGATTTAAGACATCCCTTCTGATAGTATACAACACAATGACAGCTGATATGTAGTGCCGTGTAAAACATATCATGTTCATTGTGTGCTTAAGTATAAGATGAAATTAAAACCAATTTCCAGTAATTTATGGAACTGTGTCATCTGACATTTTTTCACTTGCAGTCCATGAGACAGTGATATAATTGCTAAGAGCCAAGTATCCTTCCCACATGTTGTTGAAAATGAATTTCTCCTGTTTTCAGCACTTATTTCAGATCATTTTTTCACATTTACACAGAATTTACAAGCTATGCTAAACCACTCACTAGCTTCATCCAGAGTTATTCTGTACATCTATGTGGCATTTTATGCAATAGTGCCATTCAGTAGCAATACATGGCATTAAATTAATGGATTTAATTTGTAAGCATTTTTTGTCCCTGAGAAACTACTTTGATTGCTGAAGAAGTGAAAAAGGAACACTTTCCATACTTGTTATCACTTCAAGTCATTTTAAAGATAAAGTACTTACTGTTTCTTTTGTGCACTCAGTCACAGTTTTGGAACTTCTGAAGGGTATGTTATAGGCTAAATGCAGCAAACCTATACAGTCCTCTTCTGAACCTGTAGTCATATGACTCAAATGCTAACATCCAGAAATGTTTAAAGGTTTTAGCTGCTCCGTCTTCTTCCTGGCTGAAACACTGACAGGATACTTTCCATTACAGGTGCCACATCTACTAGTATAGTGAAACTATATTTTTGACTGATGTGAACTAGTTTGTGAACTAGTTAATCTTGCCAGTCTAGTTTCACAAGGTCGAAAAAGTGCTCTGATACTTTTATAGGGAGTCTGCCTCCCACTCAGAATTGAACTGGAAGTTTTCTAAATGAACTCTTCATTTTCCTTTGTAATTGCCCATGATTCACACCCACATTTAGCAGAGATTGATTGCATTTTAATTGCTAGGAATATTTTAGGATGGAGGAGAGGGGATGGGAAGAGGCTGGGGAAAAAAGTGGGTAGGGGTTTGGCATGTTTGGAAGGCTAACTGTTCTGTGATTGCACACAGCTACAAGACCAGCAGCCAGAGCACCATCTGTGCACACAGCTTATCCATACCACCCAGCTTCAGCACAAAAGAATGTGTCAGCTCCTGCTTTTCCAGATCAGCTGAAAACCTCCTTTGTGCTCCAGTGAAATTCTGCAGTTGTTCCCTGAAGATCTAATCCCTTTGCCCAGCACGTCCGACTGGCACAAACTTACTTAAGCAAGAAGCTCTTCCTGCAGTGCTGCTTTTTCATGTTGGAGCAGGGAAGGTTCAGCTGCTGTTCCATGTCACATCCCTGCCCTGTGAGCTGCAGAACAATCATCTCATCATCCTGGGGAATGGTAAGAGATATATGATCCTCTGTAAAATGTAAAAGCATCTCAAGAGGCTTTGTGTGGCTGTCTATGGTGGAGGTGTTTGCATCTGAGCTAGTTGTCCTAGACTTCCTTTGTAGTCAGGAGAGAGCTACTTACTCTAACCAAGGGCATTTAAAACTTCATTCATCCACTCCTAACACAGATGCTTATGTTTGGTCAGACGAATTGCACCCTAAATACTGTCAACTGTTTACAAGACCTTTTCTTCCTATAGTGAGAACCTCAGCAGCTAGTTCTTTGTACACTGTGGGTACCTAAATTTCAGTGAAAGGAATTCCTCCTGTTGCTCCTGGTATCATGTAAATTTTCTCACCATCAGTATCTGGACTGGAATCTAGTATATGAGTAGTTGCTCCCTAGACCCTTAGAGGCAATTAGGTACACAAATTAAGTATTTGGGCCTTAATGCTTTCCAGATTATATTGAATTTGTCCTTACAGAATCTCTGTCTCATATTTCCCTTGTTGTGCACTAGTACTGGAGGGGGCTTGTCTGCATGGGAAAACTGGCCAAAATAGCTATCCCAGAAATGTTCCTGATAGAGAGTCCCTTTCTTCTAAATATAATTTACTGTGTTCTAGAACTAAGTATCTATACAACAAGACCAAAATTGTCAAACACAGGAGAAAAAAAGAAATGGTTATTTTCATCTGTAAATCCATACTGACCCCCATATAAGTTTTTGTCATGTTGGCAATCCTACATTTTCACACAGCTCTCTAATTAATTAACACTGTAGACGATGGCAGGTTTAGTTGGATCTGCCATTACATGAAGTTAATACCATACATTCCTATCAACAGGTTCCAGTGAGGAGATACAGGAAAAGCAGGTTTCTCTATAGATTCAGCAGCAGAGTTTTGTTGAGTAGAGACCACTCTGCCCCTGTGTATCTCCACACATCCTGCCTCACCCTGGCTTTTCTATTATGTAAAAAAAACCCCAACTAGTTTGCATCTCTCACCAATTCACCCTCCCGCTTTATTCCAAAATCTTCCCTATGATTCTAGCTTTCCTCTAGCATTGATTCCTGCCAGTCAGGACACTCCCATTGTTTCTTACCTTCTTTCATCCTTGTCACCTCCAAACATCATCTTACCCACGAACTTCTGTACATACCTGTTTCTATTATTGATCTCCCCTCTTGTGGTTATTAGATGCATTCTTGTCTCTTCTAATAGCAAATGTTTTTCACCATCAGAAAAGAAGACAATGGTGTTAATGTCTGTGTGTCAGAAGAAGAGAGATCTTCTCAATCTTTGTCTTTACTTTTGCCTCACTAGAGAATCTGAGAGCAAAATTTGGCACGCTGCTTCTTTACCCCCTCATTTCTCTCTCCAACAAAGATGAATTGCCTTGTATCTTTGCATGTTTTTAATTTTATGGTCCTGTTCTTCATAGTGCAAATATATCTTACATACTTAGTGGAAAGTAGTGAATATCATTAACAGGAATTAAGATTAAGTCTTGGGTAATTTTTGTTATATTTTCTACCACCTTATGACATTTTAAAGAAAAGATACCTATGAAAAAGTCAATTGTTTAACCAGTTTGCCTTGTCAGAGATAAAAGGCAGTCATTGAACAAAATAACTATGTTTTCTCTGAACAGTCCAGAACATTTTATCTTATACTGTGTAACTAAGTACCAGCGTGACCGTTACACCCTAACCTACTCACAGGTTTCTGAAGGAAATTAGCTTTCCCTTAAAGCTAACAGGAATTGGGTATCTTTCTTCTCAGCTACCATTGAAAATCCTAACCTCACAGCTTTAAATTAATGGTACTCTGGCAGAGGTTTGCACTTGATAGTTTCTTGGGTTAATATTATTTCTGACCATTCAGCAACTGAGCAGAATAGACATCCTTGTGTCAAAAAAACCCAGTCAGTTCTGTGTATCAAGGGTTTGCTTTTCCCCAGAATGGATTTATTTCAGTTTTACGTCATTCCCTTAGATCTTACAAATGCGAGTCAAACTATGAAGTGTGCAGAACATAGCACCAAAAAAAATATTGCTATGTTAAAAATAAGCATGTATCTGCCAGACGTCTGCACAAGTCCAAGAATAAATGGGAGCTGCTGTTGAGAACTTTTGTGCAGTATTTTCAAGACAGCTTGTGGTCATATACTCTAAAATTACAGAAAAAATCAGCAGCGTAAAAATCCTTGACTCTCCCTTGCAAACCATTTACGTGCTCTTTTGAAGCTGAGTATGTTCTACCTGGAGGCATAAGGCCTACAGCTTACTGCTTGAAATGTCAAAAGCTGCTAAGCAAGCCTCAGGTCCTAAGAATATGGGAGTGAAAGGTTTTATTCTGTTCCCACTGAAAACAAAGGTAAAATTGACACCTTGCTTGTACAGGGCAAAACAGGACTTCTAGACAGTGAAGCTGGTTGGTCTAGGCTACCTCCAGGAGCTACCAACCTGGAACCTGTTCCTTGTAGGTATTCTGAAATTGCCTAGCTTAAACATACAACACTACATCTCTGCTTTATCTTTACTGCATTGAAAACATGTTATTTTTGGAAAGAACCCTGAACATCAAATATTCTTTCGCATAAATACTTTGCAATACAAGACAAAAGTACTTCACCATGTTCAAACTTCTCTTTAGGCAAAATAAGTCAGGCTTCAAACACTTGCTATAGCAGTGGCTCACAGCATCCACAATCCATCACCTCCCACCTTGTTACCAAATGCGATAGGCACGTGCATCTCCTGTACCACCTTTATTTGGAGCTGGACAATTTAGTTTGACTGTTAAGGAAGCCTACAATAGTTTTACTATTACAATATTGTAATAAAGGACCAATATTTGCTAGTGAAAAATATTCCCTTTGTTGGTTATGATTCTTTGTGAATTTTCACGCAGTATAATAGAAAGAACACTTGTAGTTAAGAAAAATATATGTTTAATATATGTGACATACTCAGTTCTCTGACTTTTTCCTGGTGGAACAGTGCGGTAATGCTACATCACACGTTCATAAATATGATTGGAGGGATATAGTGTACATTATTTTTAAATAATTCCTATGTCAAATATAATTATTCCTTTATAGATACAAATAGAACAAGGATCTGCGTTGTGTCTTTCTGTGAAAGATATCCAACTATACTGAAAAGGATTCATGTTTGTAAAACCTTTAATGAATCACAAAATTAATAAATAATACCAATGAAGAGGAGAAAAATTGTGCAAACTTAAAAAGCAGGTTTGTCAGAGTTTCACATACAGCAGACTTTAGGTTTTTGTTTTGTTTGTTTTTTCTTTAATCCTATGTGAGTTTAGCCCACAAACTTCTGATGCTGTGCAAATAAATCTGCCAGTCCCACACTGGTGAACTATTAATTGGTTCCAGATCTAACACACTTTTTTTTGTTGTTTTCCAGAAAGTTTATACCATATACATGTCTTATGGATTAAGTATTAGGATGGTGGTGTAAAAAAGGCCACGATTTAAAATCGGGGCTTGGATTCTGAAACATTTGTTTTAAGGAACGAGGACTTAACTTCAGTGTTAAGCACTACTTCACTGCCAGCCACACAGCTCAGTCTGGGGGAAGAGTGTTGATATCCAGACTCACCTTCGTGGTGCCAGCCTGCAGCTACCTTGCTGTCTGCTTTCAATGGACGACCTCCTTTCCTACAGAAAAGCCATCAAAAAGAGACCAGTGAAACTAAATATATGAGGATCCATTATCTGGGATTGCAGAAATATCTCCAGAGGGGCCAAACCAGAACCTCTGTGGAGCAGGCCTTTACATCTTCTGCTTTTCAGATACTTGGGGTGGGGGACAGAGTTATCCACTCCAAACTTACCTGCTGTTTTGGAAACTATGACACTGATCTTGTGGCTGCTTTTCAAAATTGGAGTTCCTTACTAGCTAGTTAGCCTGGAGCTTGTAGTGAAAGTTTCCGCAATAAGAAGGCTTCTGCAGGCATGGTACTTTGTTCTGATCTGTCCAAAGTAGATCTGTTTTGTTTTATTACAGATTCTGTAGCATCCCTTCCTTTGGGCTGTTTTGGTCTAAGCTGTTCCACCCTAGGTAGACAAGCAAAGGATGGAGTCAATACAGAAAGGAGCAACCTCTCTCACCTTCCCACTGCTCAGAAACAGCTTCTGGCAGCCAACATGTGGATTAGTATGGGATTTACTACCATTTCTGTATACAAATGGTGGCCTTCACTGGTCTAATAAGTCCTGTAATGGGAAATCCTGCTTCACAAGCTTTCTGAAGTTGTACCAGTTATCTATATGTCAGAGATACAGTTTGTTCAGGTTTTCAACAAACAATCCCTGACAAGATGCTTAGCTGAACAGTCCTGAAGAAAAGAAGTTGCCATGGCACTGATGCTTATATGAATTGAAAGCTGCCTACAGGACAGGGAGCAAAGGGATTCACTGTCACTTTTTGGGATGAAGAAGAGTAAGCAGCAGAGTAACTTAGGGAACAAATTTTATTGAAGACCTTCATCAATAACTTGCAGAAGGAAAGGGTACAGAAATATGTCTCACTTTGCCGAGGATACTGAGCTCCTTCGGGGAGTCATATCACACACACACACAAACACACACAGTAAGGAGCCATAGAAAGGCACTACACAGTTGAGTGAGTGCAGTAGAAAGTGGGAGATAAGTTCCTTTGTAGATATATGGTGCATCTAGGGAGAATAAACCATGCTTATAAAGTGCCAAACTGAACACTGGCAGCTGAAGCTCAGGAAAGAGACCTGGAGGTCTCTGAATTCATCTGCTTAAAACTCAAGAGCAGACCAAAATGCCAACAAAATTTTGGGTGCTTTCAGAAAGGATGGTAAGAACAAACCAGAAAGTATAAAACCTTGGTGCATCCACATATTAAACACTGTGTGCAGTCCTATTTCCACATTTTAAGAAGGACACAAGGAAATTAGAGAAAATTGAGGGAAAAGCAACTGAGATTACTAAAGAGATGGAGCAGCTGCCTTCACAGGGAATCAGAAAAGGCTAGGACTTTTCATGATCTTATCCCTCCCCCATGCTGAGTGAGATATGGTTAATGTTTATAAAACCATAAAGGCAGTGAGTAGGACAAATACAGAATTGTTATTTGCCAAGTCCTGCGATGTTCTCTGTGCACTCGCTGAAATTACTTGGAGAGAAGTTTCACACCTGCAAAAGAAAGTCCTTTTTTTTTAATACCACAGGTATTCTGGAATCTGCTATTACAGGAGGCTATGGAGGCCCATAGTAACAGCAAGTTTAAAAAGGCAAAAGCAGACAAATTCCAGGGCACCAGGTCTATAAAACCATACTAAAAAGAAGAGGCAGGAATGTGCTTGCTGGCATCCACAGGATGCTGGATGAATATGAGAGGGATGGACTGCAGACAGGCAGGATCATGAGTTGACCCCAGACAGCATTTCCTATTGCCACTGTCGGAAATAAAATGGACAATTAGTTTGACCCAGGAGGCCATTTTCTGTTTTGTCATGAAAATAAGACCCTGCGCTCCTTTGCTAGAGCTTAAAGCTGCCACTTCAGAGTTATTTCCACCCATTTGATTTTGATTGCATCTCAGTAGGCGGTAAATGATGCAAGTTATTTCTCAACTGAACGAACTGTGTGGTAATTATCAATCACAGAGATTTTTTCATTTTTATTTTGAGCGTGCCATTTTTTTCAGTGGAGTAAGGGAAAATATGGGGCTCTGCAAAAATGAAAGGAGGTCAACAGTGTTAAATAGATATGGATCTTTTATATAAATCTATGGAACTTAAAAGTGATGTAAATTGAGTCAAATAAGTATGTTGAGTAAAGAGAATGAGTTAGGCAGGCACAAAAAAAATTTTCTTTTTAATGAATGCATTTTTAGGGCTTTGTTCTGCTACAGTCATTAAAGTTTCTGGATCAGAGTCCAGTTTATACAGCTGAACATTATTCCCAGGTTTTCTGATGGTGTGATTGTTGTACTTTCCATGGTGAGCAAAGAATTTTTCTCAGAAATGAGAAGTTGCTCTAATAAGGATGTCAGAAGCTGGGAGTACATAATTAAAGAAAGACCAGAAGTCCTGGAGACTGTATAACCCTCTCTGCTAAACTGTCCCTTCTGGTAGAGATTCACTCTCACATTAAGGATTTCATAAGAATCACTCTACCTTCTCCTTACCTGATCTTTTTTGCTGCACTTACTTGTCTTTCCCTGTCCATCTTGTTCTAAACACCCCTGCACAGCAGAGTGCTTCTTCACTTTTCACCATTTGTAATCATGCCTTCTCCTAGCTCAGAGAAAAGGCTGAAAATGCTGGAGAGTTCTCCATCACCTCTCACCAGAAGGTGGTTTTATCTTGCAGAAAATACTGACAAAATATTTAGTTTATATATTGCTGGTTGTTGCAAGGCATGCTTATGGCTGCTTACTTATATTCATCAGGTATCATAATATCTCAAGACCATTATCAGGCAGTTTTAATATCTATTTGCTGTCTCACAACACAGAGAGGAGAATGGCAAATCATGTCCCCTGAATATGTGCTACATTTGAGTAAACAGATGAAACATGATGTCTATTCTTTTTTTTATTCTTTTTTTATTCTTTTCTTTTTTTTTTTTTCCCCCCCAAGAGAATAGAAGAGCAAATCAAGGAGGGGGGAAAAATCTCACAGACTGGTTGTCTGGCATTTGAATTAATGGAAGGCAGTTTGCTCTGCATATGATTTACAGTCTGTATGTCCCTATATATAACAGCAATAGTAAGAACTAAAATCAGATATTCTCTAACTGCTTGTAAATTTAATTTGCTGTTGCTTGCTTCAGCCTGAACTTAGCTTTGTACATTGTAGCCACACAGGAAAAACTACTCCACTTTGCTGTAATTAAGGATGGGAATTTGTTTCTATTTAAAGGCGCTCTAAAAACCACAGCTTATTTCAAACACTGTGAAATGCCGTAGGTGTCCAGACAGTGTATTACGGTGTATTAATGTTGAAATCTGGGATCAGATGAGCTAGAGGTTGCTGAGGAACAATACCTCAAGGCAGAATCTTTTTTGTTTTCTTGTTTGACAGATTCTTCTAACACGTTGATGACATTGTCCCTGGACAATCAAATCATAATTCTGATCACGCTTGATTGATTGCAGTTGCTTGACATTTCCCATTGCTAGCACAGAGGGCTCAGTACCCAGCATGAAGTAAGGAATCAAAATTTGAAAATCAGTATTCTCTAAAACCAGGCTAAACAGCTCACCATGCTCCCACAGCACTCCCTGCATCTCACAGCGAATTCAGCCAAAGCAGCTTCAGCTGTTCTCTGTGCCTGTTTTCAGTTTCAAGAGGGACTGAGTAAAGGCTGCTGGGATGCACAGCTTAACTCCTCCATTCTGTTTTCTATGTTTTTTTCTGTGCTAGATGTTCTGGGAAAATAATCATAGATCTTCCTCTGTTGTCAGCCCAAAGAAATTACATCATTGCCATGAAACATGATACAGCATACGGTTAAACTGTCCAGGAGCAATTACAGGGGCAACATAGGAGCACCTCTAGTGCTGTAGACTCCAAAATGTTTATCTTTCACGTTCTTTGTTCACGAATGCCTTTCAGATCAGCTCTGACAAAACCCCTTTTTGTTATTCACAGAGGAAAACCCAATAGCATGCAGTATTTAAATTACCTCTGAAGGCTCACTAACCTTGAGACTGTCAGATACGACTGACAGAATCCCTACCAGTGGCTGCATCGCTTAAATCATCATCGCAGAGACCTGAGTTACCTTACTGAAGTCAAGTGGTGAATATTTGCCCCCCTCCCATTACCTTTTCTGAGCTTCCTCCAGCTTTTACATTCCCAGCAGCATTGGCATAGTGTGTTAGGAAGCTATCAAGAGCACACATTTTTACATCCCTGATGATGCTAAGTGAGGGAGGTGACTGGGTCTCGGGCAGCATCTATTCACAGACTCAGCAGGTTATACAGGGCATCAGTGAGTTTCTTACATCTCTCTGTTCCCTATATAATCATGATTAGACAGTGTCCATTTGAGGCAATCCCAGCCTGAAACCTAAGGAAAGAACAGTAAATCTGTATTATCCTTACAACCAGTTTGAAACTTGATTTTCCCTTCTCTTCTCTTCTCTCTCCGTGAGCCCTGAGCCACAGTTTTCTCAGTCTGTCAACAGATATCCAATGTGCAGTCATCCACATGTTCCTTCCTTTGATTTCTTTTTGTCTTCTCCTCTACTACAGCTGTCTTTTATCATTCTTGCTTCATCTCTAAATGACTGATGAAATATACAGGCTTTTTTCAAATAGTGCAGTTTTTTATATGAACCATAACATGATGTACTTCTCTGATCTACTTCCCTCATAAGGTAAGATACTCTGTGCACCTTAGAAAAAAGAAAGAAAACATTAATCTAAAATAGCTTTTTGTGGATATAAGGGGGAAAAGAAACAGTTCTGTTATAAAGGACCATTAGCCAAGCCACCTGTGATTGCTGAGAGTGTTCAGAAGCAAACTGTATGAGAAGACAGATTGAATATACGCACATACGTGAAACAGTTGTCTTTTTTTTCCAGTTCTTTTTGCTTTTAGGCTAAGGAAAAAAGTTGAAATATGTAAAGTTGAAATTTAGACAGAGGCAGAGACAGCTTTGCCAATTCTTGTAATGTTATTGAAAGTATCATAACTGTTAATGCTTCCTCTTCAAGCCCCAAATGCAAACAGCAAGAAATTGCAGAGGAATATTCATTTTTAAGTACATTTTGAGCTCTTCTGTTCTCATGGAAAGGTTTGAATCAGAAGCATAGCCTAAAGAATAAAATAGAAAGTAAATTAAAAATGCGAGGCTTAAAACCTTACAACTTTAAACAAGTCTGATGTTTTTCCAACAATAAGAATTTTGAAGATGGGATTTGCAATACTGTACATCATAGGTTTGATCCAGATGAAGAAAACAGACCTTTTAGGTGTAGTACTTAAAATGCAGGAAAGTGCTCTCCTGTCTAAGTATTACCGTAATTTTTTATGTTTAGGTAATGTTCTGATTCAAGACCTTTCTATGTTTACAGTCTGAGCAGGACTCTAAAATAACTTATTTACTTTCCAATATTAGACTCAGTTATGTAGACAGAATTCATGTCAGTGCTGAGATTTTATGTACCAACTTTAAACCTAGAACAAAAGTTTTACTCAGAAATTAGAAAATTCTGAGAATTCGTCTTATAATGATAATGTTACACAAAAACCTTTCTCTCTTAATAATCTCTCATTGCTCTTTCTAGAAACTTTACTGTGATATTAATTTTTCTAACTTTGGAAGAAAGCAATTTATTTCCAATAATTTATGTGGCAGCTCCATCATGTTTATCACCATGCAGTAGGCAGATCTGAAATATAGCAGTGAGCATATTTTGCAAGCCATCTGTAAACACTTCACTGATAGGGAACAGCACAGTTCTAAACCATCTTCCCAAACTGCTTCAGAGTGCAGCATATTCTTAAACTCTGTCACTACTGCACCTCGGTGTAGGCCAGACAAACTGAAAGACCTGCCTGATATAGGTTACCAGAGAAGTTCACTGCATCTGTGCTGGGTCAGAATTGTTAGGACTTCCAAGAAATACATAGTTTTCATATGTGGAAGGGCGCCTATTTAATACCCCAGGAAAGCTGCCAATCAACTACTGCTGTGCTCAGCTGCTTCTGGGCAGGGATTCTGCTGTCTGCAGCCTGAGAGTCATTAATCATTCAGCTGGGCCGTTTCCCAGACTCTTCTTTCAGGATACCTTTAGGATCACCTCTGAAATAGATGTTCTACAAACTGCCATGTGGTGCACTAGTCCTTTGAAGGAGGACTCCTGGCTACTCCTTGGGCTCTCAGTGGGGGTGAAGTCTACTTTATTCTTGCACTCTGAGCACTTGTAAGCTAAACTTTAAGGATAACACCTTATCCCCTGTTCTACAGTGCTTTCCTTACAAGGGTCATCCCCCAGACCACAATGTTTCCCGTTGAATACAGTAATACTTGTTTCAGCAATGATGATGGCTACTAAAGGAGACACAGACTGAGATAAATGCTGGTAGTAGAAGTTCTTTGCATTTACACTAACAGACCTGCCCCAGACTTGTACCTCATCTCTCCTTAAGAATTGTCTACGAACACGGACATTTGAAATAGGCTCAGACTGATGCTTGTGGCTACCAGCAGTAAGATATGTGGAATATGATTATTTCTTTTATATTTGTGCTTGTCCTTCCAGCCTTTGGGAAACATTATATTTGTTGGAGGTTAAGCTTGCCCTTATGGACTCAACAAGATTATTTTTATCCCTTTCAGAAATGGTGCTATTTGGCAGTACTTTATATCTCTTTGTCATATGGAGGTTATCAACATCTATAAAAATGGAGACAGAAACAATTCCCCCAGACTGGGCAACATATCAGAAGTGTTTATTGCACTTTATGGTATCTGAGAAGAATGATTCAAATAAACCCCAAAATGGCTCTCAGAAGAATGAAACTAGCTTAGTTCGTTTTTGCACAGGAAAAAACCAAAATCAAATAAATAACTGTTAAGCATAACATTGTAATTGCCTGTCTAGTAATCTATACTCTGCCTGAACTCCCACTGGCTTACGTTTTTTTGTCATGCAATTCATTTAACAGGGCCTTCATCACAAAAATGTTTTAGATAACAGGAAAGACAAGTCAGGAGATAGTGATGGCCTCTTAAATAAAGACTATATAAAGATGGGATAAAACCCCAAAAGAAATGAGTAATTTCAAGGGAAATCAAGAAAGGCATTTGTCTGACACTAGAATTAATTATTAATAAAACAGAATGCAAACAACATAAATGAACCCAAATTTCCTTAACATATAATTCAAAGAGTTCATTAGATGCAAAACCATACTGTATGTTTACCCTGTGTGTACTTGGATCTATATGTATGATAAGTATGCTCTGTCTGGGAAATAACAGTAATACCTTCACTTTACTTTAGTATTCTTTTTAAAAGAGGTGTGTTTCTTCAAGTTACCATTCAAGTCCACACTTTTTTAATATTTCATAGCTATGATGCAAAATATGGAACACTGATATTTCTGATTTCTTGAACTGGCCACAAAGTAAAACCTTTGATGTTGTAGTAGATTGTGTGGAGCATGTTAAAGAACAGCCACTTCGGGCCTTATCCCAAAGGAAATTCAAGTTCTTGGAGATCTTTACATTGATTTACAGGGAGAGTAAGCCTGGAAATTATTACCATTAATATTAAGGAAAAATAGAATGAAATAACCAGTAATAATTATGCATGATTACTGAATATAGTTTAGTAATTCACCTGTATGGTGTTAGACTATGTTTCTGTTTCTTAAACTATACCACTTACACTATTTTCACCCTTTTATTGCAGGGCTGGAATAGTGAGGAAGAAAAAAGTCACTGATGACAGCTTTCAGAGTGCCACTGCATCCCAATAAGAGGTGTTAAACTACTTTAATAGACATCATTTCAGGGCCTCACACTGCATTTTTATAAATACAGGTGCACCTATATACATATAACATGTGGAGAGCAAAATATTTCTAATTCACATGTCAACTCATATTTTGTGATGTCGCAGTAAGGTTAGATAGATCCACCCCTCAATTAATGCATGTTGTTCTGGAAATGTTTCCAGGGCAGAATTCCACATCCAGACAGAAATCAGGCCCCAGCCTTGCCCAGGCTAACAAAATGACATTCACTGGACTGCAGAGCAGGAGGTTCAGTTGTTCCAGCCTGGAAGAGTGATGAGAGAAGGGAGAGCTAAAGGTTGGTTGACTTGAAGGAAATGTGTGCCCAGCCTATGACACTTGACACTGCACAGCTACCTGTGCAGACAGTTATGATCCATAAATTGTTGTCACATTCAGTGGTCCTAACAGTGACCACCTGTTTCTTTTTAAGCATATTGCATTGAACCAGAGATCTAAAGGTTTGATGGTCCCTCTGCAAACAGTAAGTGAACTGTCTGCCTTTGGCAGTCTGCAATACAGAAAAAAATTCTGTTATGCACTTGCAGTTATTCTTCACAACAGAGAATTTGTATTTAAGGATTCAAATTTATAGGCTCTCTAAATGCATGTTTTCCAAAAGCATTTGAAAGGTTATCATCTCCAGCTGCCCATCCTTTCTTCTGCCAGAGTTTATTGCTCCTACAGCAGAGACAATTGAATGGCTGGCACATTACGTGCACTGTTCTTGGCCTGGTGCATCTCTTTCAGCTTACATCATTAACTGGCTGGGCTATGAGTGTGGTGGCAGAACACCTTGACTTATCATCCTCGCTGGACATATCTGCAGTGGTTAAAGTGCTTATCAGTTCGCACAGGTGATAGCCAAATCCCACAGGTACTGAAGACAAAGCCCTAAATCCCACTCATTCAGGGTTCTGAGGGTTGCTACAATGCACTGTTTCTCACACTGTCCTTCTCACTCTTTAGAAGAGGGATGGAGGTAGAACCGAGGGGCTTCCAGTGTTGCTGTGCCAGCACAGATAACCCTGGTAATCAGGAGAGGGCTAAGCACACGCAGGTTTACTGGGCCTAGGAGGAGTCAGCCTGAGAAACTTTCCAGTTGGGAGTTCAGTCAGTCAAAGAGCTAAAACTGGCCGCTTGGGAAAAAGCCTGGGAAGGAATGCTCAGTAACATGCACTGCAAAACTTAACTTTTAAACAGGGCAGTGACCTGTAGGAACCACACTGTGCACCTAGAAGAAAATCTCAGGAGACACCAAGTCAAACAAAAAAACAGAAAGAAATTGTGGTAAGGGACATGTTCTAAATGGGAAACTCTCCCAGGACAGCCCCTTTCCTAGCTTCACTGTGGAGCCCAAGAGCATCAGCCTGAAACACATTGTTTGTGTATTCATTCGGGTGAAGAATTCCGCTTCGACATCTGTTCCAGTTCTGCAGGGGAAGGGACCAAACGGTTATGTCCCACATGCCAAAGGGACTAGGTCACCTCAGAAGTGCTCCTGTGGAAAGTGCACATCCCTCCTCTTTTGTTTGAATGGTGCGTTCTTTGAGAATGACTAGTCTTAACTGATATTTTGGGTTTCTAGTTTGTGAATACATCTGGACCTCCTTGGCACACCTGGAGTTCTGTGAATGCCAGCCAGAAAGAAGCACCAAGGGGCTGCTATGGGTGAATATCAGCAGTGTGTAAGCACCTTGGTGCTGAGGAAGCAGTTACTCAGAATTTCTAAGATTTTTAATAAGAATTTAATTTTTAAAGTAGACCCCTGAATTTGCAAGTAGTTCCTTGGTGGATTTGGCCTGTTTTATCTGGAGGCATTTAAAAATGTATCAGTGAATCAGTGGGAGTTAGGGGCTTTGATGTCTTATGTGCCAGTTTCCATCTGTAAGTGTCTGAACACCTTTCTAAGTCTGGGCCACAGTGAGTTCTTTGAACCATGCTGAAGTGTGAAGTTTTTCCACAGATGGACATGACTGTGCCTGAGCAGAGAGGTTTTAGCATGGAGGAAAAAAAAACTAATGGTGTTAGTGACATCAGAAAGACCCTTTGAGTTCGGCATTCCTACACAGAAAATAAAATTGTAGAAGATAGCTAGGCATTGTTAATTATATTCAACCCATTAAGCACAAGCATCACACAGAGAAAAATTATTTAGGATTGACAGGTTTTTGTACTGCCATTCTTAGGCTTACCCCATGTTTAGAGTAACTCCCATTGATTTCTGTTAACATTAATGTCCCATTAACAGTTAGATTTGGTGACTGGCAAACTGCTCCTTGCATATGCCAATTCCCACCTCCTGCTCGATAAGCTCTCATGTTCTCTGGATGTTTCTGCTTAAAGCAGGGGCCAAAGAGTGGGCAGCAGCAACTGCAGCCAAACTAGCAGAAGTAGGTGTCACTGCAACGGGAGAGGAGAGGGAGAGGAGAGGGAGAGGAGAGGAGAACAAGTAGGGAATGAGGTCTGCCTGCCCTGCCAGGCTTCTACAGCTCCCTGAAACCTTGCCTTCATCCCACTCAGATCTCTTCAAACTTCATTGATCCCTGCTTACCATCATTCCCTTCCTTCAAGAAGTTGCATTCTCCATTGACCCCTTCCAGTCCCACACACATACCTCAGAGGCCATTAGTGATCCCTTCCCATCTCCTCAAATCTACTCCTCCTTTTCATCCTAGTCCCTGTGCTCCATCATCACCATATCCGCTACAGTCCTCATATGGCACCCTAGCCACTCCTCACAACCCCAGTGGCCTTTCCTACCCCCAAGGGCTCTGGAGTTGTCAGTCGTGTGTACATTGTTGGGAATTCCCAAGTGAGCTCCACTGGCTGCTCCAATCTTGCTCCTAGTCGGGACTGTTTTCTCACCCGGCACAGACCTTAGAAGTGGTCCTGTGTGTAAGTGCTCACCATGGATATCAATGAGCACATAATCAAATCCAAACTGTTCTGCTCCAGCACTACCATTTGCCACACTTCTTCCAGGACCCAAACAATCAATGGGTCAATCAATGGGTCGGCACCCATAGAAATGTATTGGCAAAGACGGTAATTCCAGTATTTCAGTTTCACTGTTACCCTTCTTTGTGACTGTTCTCTTATGGAGAAGAAACCCATAATAATGACATCCTGTAAAGTTTACATAAGTTAAGTGTGTTTATTCTGTATCTTGCCTTTGTGATACTATCTTATATGAGATGCCAGGCTTCAAAGATAAAATATAATGTTTTACTCAGTGATCAGCAAGAATGGGGTTATCCAGATCCTTGCAATAGACGGACATTCTTTGAAAATAACCATCCTATTTTGATGAAAATCCTGATTAACAAAGTTCACATATATACTTTAGATAGGAATATATTCAATTTTGTAATACCTATCACATTCTAGTATACGTTAGCTTTACTTAAAATAATTTTAGTCTTTAGAGGCAGTGGAAAAGTTTACTGATTGGAAAGACAGTTTGGCATGGGATCAGATGCAGTGTGATACCCAAGTAAAGATAACTACATGCAGCATAGTATGTTTGACACTGACACAGAATAAGTAACAAGTGCATAAGTGGAAACTGAAGTTAAAAGAGAGAAAAATAGAGAAAATAGAGAAATAAAGCAGAAAAAAAAAGAACTTTATTGCTGCTTTCTATTGTAATAGCCTCACAAGAAATGCATAAATTGATTCCTTTTATATACTTTTAAATCCCATCCTCCAGATGAGAAAGAGCAACAATGTAAAGTTCACGGTATTTGTGACTGGCCCTTATCAACAAAGAGCAAACATCCGTGACTTCTAATAGAGCCGCTGCTGATGATTTAAAATCTCCATGAGAGACTCATGCCAGAACTTCAGACTGCACAATAATTATGTCACAGAACCTTAAGCACTTCTTAACATAAAGTGATTATTATATATCCTCATCTTATTGGTCCCCCAGCTATTCACATTCATACTTTGAAGTGTTTGCTTTTATTCCAGCCCTACCATCATTTTTTGCTCTTGTGAAGTTGCATGGAAGTTGTTCAGGAAATCAGCACCAGCATATCTGTGACTGATATGTAAATCAAAAACAAGTGGGAAAATTGTAACAAGCCTTTAGGGAGACAGAGGGGATCTTTAGGGCACTTGCTTGATGCTCGAGTTAAGAGAAGCTATTTCTAAGGCTATCAATTAGGAAGGAATGAATAACTGAGATTATTAGCATTAGCACTTCAGGACTGTTATTTCAGCTCCCATTTAGTCTGATAGTTACTGAAACTAGTTAGCAGCACAGCAAAGCTCTTCTGCTTTCAGTCTGTTTCTGCTGAATTAGGACTCAGACAACACTACTAGCATGAACTGACTTCCAAAAAGGCCTCTTGTAAAGATTAAAGAGCTTGATGTCTCTGGATGTGAGCTGAGTATCTCCTAAAGGTATCCTCAGGCATCCTGAGCCCTATTTGTAGGTGAGTAGAAGCAAGAACTCTAACTTAAGAAGAGTCTTACATCTTATTTGTCCTCACCTGCAAACAGTTTTCACAGATGCTGAGATTAATTTGCTCTGTTTTGCAAAGAAAGTAACAGTGGCATAAGTTTTATTGGAGAAATAATGAAGTGAAAAATAAAAATCAACAACAATTACACTAATGAACAGTTATATAAAATCCATTCATTAAAAAGCAGGAAATGAAAGGGATTATAATGCTGCAAGAATTTTAAATATGGGAAAGGTAATACAGTGGATAGCTAGATCTGTTATTAGGTCACAAAAAATGCCCTGCTTGAGAGGAAAATCAGAGAAATAAAATTATCCTTCTAAAAATGTACCTACAGCAGAACAAAGACTGACTTGGGTCTGCATAAAAGAGATTTTACGAGAAATTTTTTATCTCTCCCCCCCGCCCCGCTAAAAATTTCAAGAAAAATAGGGTCTGCCAGGTTTCCCATCCAGCCACTTCTGTGAGAAACTGTCACCTACTCAATGCATTTTACAGAAGTAAAGAGTGGAAGGTTATGGGGAAGTCCAAACCATCACTAAGCAGCATGAACAGGAGAATAAAGTATTTTTATTTGAAGCATTTAAAGAAATCGGGTTTTATCATTGCAGTCACAGATTAATATATATTTAAAACCAGCAAAACCCATGGAGTTAAGGTAAAAATTGAAAATACTTGGGTTCACAGATGTCTATTTATAAATTTTTATCCCACTTTTCTTTTTTGGTATAAAGAATGAAAAGCAAAACCAAACCAAACCCAGAACTGGAACAGAAAAAAAGGTATTTTAATATGTGATGAGTTAAGAGCATGACTGAAATTCAAATGAAACAAATTAAAAATCTGACTCTATTAAGATGGATTACTTGGCTAACAACCACAAGACATCTCTGTCAGGTACTCATTCACCTCATCCGCACCATGCAGATAATTTACTAGTTTACTGCAACAGCAGCAGGTAAAACTGAAAGCAGTGAAATGCACAAAATTGAAAATGAATATTTTTTTTGCCCATATTTTCCTGGTTTTGCAATATGGTTACCAATTACTGCAGGCTAAGATGACTTTCTTATGGTCACAGATTCGCTATTATTTCCTTGCTTTTTTTAATCAGTCATTATAACAAATCCCTATAAACTTTCTGATCATCATTATTACATTCATGAAAAGCATCTGAAAGTAAAAATATGACAACAGTCCCTTTGTGTTGAGATTACTTTTCTTACCAGCTTTAAAGTTGGTTCCCGTCTGAAGCCATGTGTCCAATTATGTTAGATCATTAAAAAGCAAATGATCTTGGCATTTTATTTTAATAACTTGACTTTGCTTTGGCCAAACATGAAATGCTGAACTACCAGGGTATGAACTTTCACCATCAGTGTGTGTTTTGGGAACACTGGGCTTACAAGTGAAAGAGAGGGGGAAAAAACTGTTGAATCATACCACAGTAATAGTCTCTTACTGAATGAATCACATACGTTCTTAGATGGAGGGCAGAAAAATCTTGCCCTATTCTGTATTCTCATATTTGAAAACAATTTTTTTTCACAACTTAATCTGGGCCTCTTTCTTGTTCGGCTAATAAGCTCAAAGATTCCTATCTTCAGGATATGCATGCTTTGTGAACCCACTGGTGCATTACTCTAAGCTATGTAAGAGAAGAAAATGTATTTATCCTAACAGGAGAAACTATTGCACCTGTGATTTTAGTAAAATCCTAGATATATTTGCATGTCAAGTCCTTATAGCTCAGAAGGCATAGTAGTGTGTCTCCTCCTATAGGGCCAAGTAGAAATAATCCAGAACAGAGAGATGAGGGTGATCTAACGAGTAAGAAATTGCGCTTCAAAGACAGATGGAAGGAGCTAACGTCTTTTGTCTAAAGGAACAAATAAAGATGGGTATTTGTCCAGGTGACATCTCTAGCACATGAGTTTATTGTAATATGAGTTGCTAGAGACTGAGATGTTGTATGTATCCCAAGAGAAAGCTATTTCTCTCCTTCCTACTCATCTCATAATAGCCACTGTCAAAGACAAGATGCTTGGCTAGATGGATACCTCCAAGGAAAACAGGTAATCTTGTGTTCTTATGGGAAACAGAGTAGAACTAGCCCTTGCATACCCTGCTTGTATTTTTATAAATTTGCCATCCAACACTTAGGATATATTTCAGAAAAACTGGTTATTGAAAGAGGAAATAATTTTTCAGGAAGGCTGAAAGAACCGCAGGCATTCAGCACTGTTGCCGGTAGGAGGAAAACAACAAGGTTACAGACCAAAGGCTTGTGGTTTATGTTTATATACCTGAGATTTAGAGCCAAAGTACAGACCACAGTTTTACAAGGCCTCTATCGCTAGGGGGCTAGAGCATTCATATTTCTATCAGGCTATTTGAGCTAATGTTTTGAAACACTCTCCATACATTTTTGAGGGGTGAGACATTACAAAGCATCACATTTGGTAGGATCCATATAAATTTTACAAATAATCCAATAATGTCTGAAACAAGTTTGATTAATGAAATGGAGACTATTTCTGGGTTGTTTTTTTTTGCCAAGAATACACATATATGAAGAAGGAGGATGTCTAAGAGTTCAGAATTTTGCAAAAACTCTAGAATTCTCCCTGGAAGTACGGGTTTCCACTAAAGCAAACTGAAAGCTGCAAGCAGTTCACTCTGTACTTTTAGAAGAGACTTTTCAATTGAAATGTAATAGAGTATGCTAGGAAATGACCAGAGAATAATACTTACCCCAGAGAATAATACTTACCTGTGCATAGACCAACACAGAAAAATCTAGTTTACAAGAGGAAGTGCAAATTGTCAACATTATGAAAATACATGCATGTATTTAGTACAAGGGCTGAGCCCACTACATCAGATCAAGGTAATTATATGAAATCCTGCTCTTATATTATATGGGCAAGTGGACTCAGGAAATCTTCCTACAATGTGTTCCTTCAGTGTGGGAGTGAAGTATCACAGACAGCGTTCTCAGAGAAGAGGCAACAGTTTGATTTTGTGATTTCAGCATGCTGCTCAGTGGGAAATGTAGAAACTATGCTTTAGAAGTATGAAATAAAATAAAGGCCAGAGAATTATATCCCCTCAGCAAAGCTGCCAAAAATATTTATGGAACTTAAAATCTCAAGAGCATGAAGCAATTCATACTATGTTAATGTTTGTACTGGGAACTTTCCATTAGTAGATATATGAGAAGGAATAATCATATTCATCCATCTGCTTAGTGGCTGTTAAACCACTGAAGCTGCTACATGTCAACTATTAATCCTCCTGGGGATAGAAACCCCTTTTTTCTGAAGGACTGTTTTTCTGTTTATTTTTCTTTTTTTTTTTCCCCCTACTATTTAAAAATAATCTTTTCCTTACAGATATTGACAGATACAGTTTCTTCTCAGTGATATGTTCCTATTTCATACAGTTCCACCATCAGCCATATTACCGTTTTCTAATAGAACAATCAAGATACATGAACCAAATCTTTTTCAACTTACTCAAGTTCTTTTGACACTCTTACTTCAGTGCCTTTGCTGCAATGGTGTCTGTTGCACTGGTAGTCATTAGAACATCTGAACACTCATGCTGTTTCTGTTTTTGTTAATCAGTTACTGATTTTTCTGGTTTCTGGCACAGCAACAGATGAGAATGCAACAATGCAAACAAAAGAAAAATCAAAAGTGTATAATTTAGGTATCACCAAAAAAAATCCCAAAACAATGACCACAGCTGCTGGTACTGTTACTTAAAAGCTAATCAAGCAAGTGATGTGTAACATCGAAGAGAAATTAACTTCAGTGAAAGGTGGTCATTTTCTGATGCTAGTCACATTGAGAAAATAATTTATTTTAGCTGAAATCAAGAGAGGACACTTGCAGTTTTTTGCTGCATGATGCTACTTTTCACAGCCAGGATCATCTTCAGTACTAATGCCACTGTAATAGCATGGGAGCGTAAGTACGCATCGTCAAAGAAAATCTTTGCAATAAACACAGGTATTAATTCAATTTACTGATCAGGACTGTCATAGAGTAAATGCTAATTTACCAATCACTGAACATGACTCATCATGAGCAACTGACTTTTACAAATGAATGAATAAACAGACAAAATTAAGCTTAATACAGTAGAGCTACAAAATACTTTGCTTAAATTATTTTCATAAAAATGAGGAAAACATCAATAATAAGATTACAAATTTTCATTTCAGTTTAACTATTAAGTCTTTTTCAAAGGGTAGATAAATAACATTAGGTATATAGCCTGTAGTAAATGTTGGCCTATACTATGCATTGGTGTTTCACTGTATCTTATTATGATACTAATATCTGCTAGTACCTAGAAAGGCAAGTGCACTAGAATTGCATCATGCTGTGCAGTTCATATACATGCACACACAGCAGGAGACTGTCTCTGTCTCAGAGACACCAGGCTCTCAATAGATACTTATTTTCTACTAAGTCAGGTCAATGACAAAACTGAAAGCAGGGCCCAGGAATGGCCACAACAGGTTCCTGTGCTCACCCAGCCCCAGCCCTGGATGAAGCCAAGACTGCTTTCCCACCTTGGTCCTAAAGCCCTGGACTGCAGAGCTGGGCAGGAGGTCAACATCCGCATAGAGCTGCAGGGCATCAACTTGCAGAGAAACTGAACAGTACTATTGCCTGGAGTGAGCTGGGTGGAGAGGTTCAAAAAGGATAGATAGGGAAGGAGAGGCAGTAGGGTGGCTCTATATGTTAGGGAAAGTTTTGACTGTATAGAGCTTGATGCTAGTGATAAAGTCGAGTGTTTATGGGTAAGGATGAGGGGGAAGGTGAATATGGCAGATATTCTGTTGGGTGTCTATAACAGACCACCCAACTAGGATGAGGAGGCAAACAAAGCATTCTACAAGCAGCTGGTACAGGTCTCACAATCTCTAGCCCTCGTTCTGGGGGGTGGGACTTCAGCCTACTGAACATCTGCTGGAAGTGTAATGTAGCAGAGAGGAGACAGGCTAGGAGGTTCCTTGAGGGTATGGAAGATAATTTCCTGACTCACCTGGTAAGTGAGCCTATTGGGGGGGGTGCCTCTCTAGACCTGCTGTTTACTAACAGAGAAGGACTGGTGGGAGATGTGGTAGTCAGAGGCTGTCTTGGGCTTGGCAACCATGAAATGATTACATTCTTGATCCTTACTGAAGTAAGGAGGGGGGGTAGCAAAACCTCCACTATGGACTTCCAGAGGGCAAACTTCAGCCTGTTCAGGACATTGGTTGAGAGAGTGCCTTGGGAGAGAGTCCTGAATGACAAAAGGGTCCAGGAAGGCTGGACAGTATTCAAAAAGGAAGTCTAAGAGGTGCAGGAGCAGGCAGTCCCCATGTGCTGTAAGATGAAATGTCAGGGAAGAGACCAGCCTGACTGAACAGGGAGCTTTTGCTGGGACTCAGGAAAAAAAGGAGAGTTTGTCTCCTTTGGAAAAAGGGGCAGCATCTCAGGATGAGTACAGGGATCTTGTTAAGTCATGCAGAGAAAAAAACTAGAAAGGCAGAAAGCCCCTCTGGAGCTCAGCCTAACCACTGTCATAAGGGACAACAAAAAAAAGTTTTTACAAATACATTAACAATAAAAAGAGAACCAGGGAGGATCTCCATCCTTTATTGGATGAGGGGGGGAACATTACAACCAAGGACGAGGAAAAGGTTTAATGACACCTTTGTCTCCATCTTTATTAGTCACACCAGCTACCCCTAGGGTATTCAGCCTCCTGAGCTGGAAGATAAGGATGGATAGCAGAACAACCCTCCATAACCCAGGAGGAAGCAGTCTTTGATATCAAGATGCTTCTTTCAGTGTGGAGCTTGTGGCTTTCTCAGTCTTCTAAGAAGACTGAAAATGACTTGGACATCAAAAACATCCAGGGAAGTAGAAAGGGACAGATTTTACTTTTGAGCAGAGATGGTTTAGATCCTGGGAGAATAGAAGGACCTGGATGCAACCTTAAATGATAAATTCCTGTAAAACTCATGGGCAGACTGGACCTGCACAAGTGTCTACACCTTTGAGAAACAGAATTGTAGATGGTCACCATCTTCTGCATCTATTTCACTGCTGTTTCCTTTGCCATAAATAGCTACTCTAGAACATAGAGATGGAAAATACTTACTGAATCCTGAGCACACAGAACAGCTAATGAACCAGTGAAGGTTCATTTGCATTTTATGTGAAGTATTTTATAAGTTCTTAACATATGACATGCAACATTAAATATATAAATGACAGTCTGTTGCTGTTTTCTTAATGAAAGAGAAATTATATCTACATTTTATTTAGATAGATAGAATAAATATATTTTATGGACATTTCTGTCAGTAGTATGTGGTATTTTTAATGGCACTATAGAGGGCTTTGGTCCTTTTCAGGTGGAAAAGGACAGATCCCAGATTTCTGCTGAAGCAAGGGGGACATAGACATATGGTTTGACTTACTACGAATTATAATTATTTCAAAGTTATTCAAATATTAACAGATTCTTTAAGGAAACTATGAATTTACAGTACCAGAAAATTCTCACAAATATAATGTGTTAGATATTAATCATTGGGATGTATCATTATTTGCAGTGGTCTAAAATTTTTCGCAAAAGGTTAAGCAATGGCCTCTGCATTTCTTTCAGGCTTTAACCACACAGAACCTCTGAATAAAATCCAGGTAGAAACACTAGACTTCACATGTCAAAAGCAAAGAAATAAGCTGCAAATAAATGGCAATTTCAAAGCACAAGCCCAAATCAGTCCCTTGATGATCAGTTTCCATTGAAAAATTGGCCAAGATTTGAGAATCTTTTCAGATATAATCTACATGTCAAGTCTGAAATGAAAACCAAAAACTGACAGATTTTGCCAAGTTTTGGACTGATAACATGCTTTGGTGGTCATCATGAATCTGAGAGCTTCTTGAGTTGAAGGAACCAATGCTTTCCAACCCCACTCCCTCTGCTCCCTTTGAAGGCAGGAAAAGCGCTTTGGTTTTTTGCTCTGCATTTCAATGAGCACCAGCTGTTAAACAGTGATCCAAATCCTGATTCAGACTTTTCCCAGATTTTGAAGTTTTGGATCTATGGGTACATTTGTCCTTTCAAATGCTCTGACACGTCAGCTAAGTGTTTTCTTAAATATAAATGCCCAGGAACAGGTCATATACTGACCGCTTATGCTGAAAGCAGCTCACTGCTTCATAGTGCATAGTTTCTCCACCCCCTCAGGTCTAATGAGGAAAACCAAGACAGTAATGATACTTGTATACCTGTTCAAATGCCTTTATGCTTCTTACAATTTATGTGTTTATTAAAAGATAATTACATTTTAGGACTTTCACTTTGCAGCTAGTTTGCAGTTCTCAGTTTGAAAGATCTACCAAGCAGAAAACATGTGGAAGTAACAGGGAGTTTTATGCAGTCTAGAACTTGTGGATAAGTGTCTGAAAAATCATGTGTTTGGAATTTTTCACACTGAAAAGCTTTCTTCAGTCTTTGTAATTTTTCAAGAGATTACCTGATGGAGAACTGCAGGATGACACCTTCATGAAATAACATTTTAGTCCACGGTAACTTGTTTTCTTTCTCTCTTGTGCTGTATCTATCTGACAGTTATTCAGAGAGGTATTTGGCAGGTCACTTTTGATGCTGTATGCCTCACTTCACCCATCTTTGACACCAGCATGTTTCAGATACATCTCTACAAATTAAATAAACAGAACTCTTTCTTTCCCTGCTAAGAGTGTTCTTTTTATCTGCCATTGCAAAGTCATAATAACAATTTTGTAGACACAGAGTAATGATAAAAAAACATTATGAAATCCAGACATTGCATAACACGTTCTGTCTCCATATGGTGAAACTAAGTTTTTCATAAACACTTTGCAGTATTACTGGGGGAGGGGACGTGGAGAAGAAAAGCAAGGACTGTGGGTATGAACTAGGATTTAAACCCCATTTAATTACCATTAACTTCACTGAGGGAATATTTTCATTTTTTCATTCCCAGGTCCATCATTTATGAACTATCATAAAAAAAAAAAAAAAAAAGATAAAATATAAAATTGTGAAGTGTCAAAATCTAGATAGAATTAGCTTTTTCACAAGATATGTTTTGCTACTGTAATACTTAGAGGATCCTATCTTGTGCTGCAGAACAGATCAAAGTGCTTCAGCATGCAGCAAGGTAAAGCAGGTCAGGAACTGTCTTTCAAGGATACGAACACATCCAAATTTCTCCTTCTGAAAAGTGACAGCGTATACTAAAAATCTGACTCAGTCACCAATCAGAGAAATGGGCATTTTGCTTTATTTTGTGGCTTTTTTAAGTATATGGAATACATTTTGAGCTCATATTTTGAGCCCAGAAAAGCTGCAAATACTCTACACAGTGCTGAACACATGTAGGTCAAATTAAAAAAAAAATAAATTTTTTTTCACATGAGCTAACATCACTCTAAAAAAATAGCATAGTTTTTCTCCTCCAGTGCTTTCTAATACTGATGTATTTAGACCAGCTCAATCAGTCTGTGGATAAGTATTAGTTACTGATAGAAGAGTAATTATTATCATCCAACATGTAGGTGCAAAAGCAGGACACGAGAATCAGAAGAAAAATATGCTTTCTCTGTGACCCTCACCTAAAATCGTATTTCTTCTCTTATTAGTCATAGTCCACTCTCCTTGATGCTCCTGAATTGCTGCTGCTGAGTAAGATATTCCCACAAATCTTTTCAGTTAGTCATTTCTCCAAAGTAATCAACATGTTGTCAGGAGCTGAATCGGTCGGATTATTTACTGTGATAGATCAGCACTCTGCATCATGTAAGGAAGGCCAGAGAAGAGAGAATACAGGCTCTGAGTGATCCCTTCGATCCCTATTGAAGCGAGGTTTCTGCTTCTGCAGCTTGTCTGTTGAAGTGAATGGGAACCATAGAGCAGGAATAGCCCCAAACTTACTTCTGCCTTTCAGTGGAAAACATATTCAGCATGAATTTGTACCTGTGGACCATGTATCGTAATCACTGATGTATCATTTAATGCCTATTGTCACACAGAAACCCAAGCAAAGTAATGATGCAGCAAGGTGGGGATTTCTTAATTTATTTTTTTTTTAAATTACCCTCTTATTAGTGGCTTCTCTAGAAGTGTGCTTACCATCACAGTGTTGCATTTAAATCACCCCTTGTCATGAGTGACAGATCTACAGTTCTGTTTCTGCTGCTGTGACTGCACTTCATTTTATCTGTGGAAAACTCTAGGCATTTACAGTATCAGGTACCTGACCTGACTCTCAATCTCTGCAAGTTACTATTGTGCATTAAATACAGGGGCTGAGACTCCATCAAAATTTTCAGACCTGCTAAGTTTTAACAGTGTTTTTGTTCACCATCATATGATGGCAATGTCATCTAAACATAAGTAATGAAAAACAAATTCTCTAAGAGGAACAGTCTTCGGAGCCTTGCTTAGCTGCTACTTTCATGTTTCTAATGCTTATGTCTGCATAAAGAAGTGAGAAGAATAAAAGATCAGGGATCGAGTCAATACAGTTTTACCAGTCTTGTCAAAAGCTCCTTGTCCCAACTTCTTTCTTCTAAAAGCAAACTCCTAGATCACAGTGCTTCTTCCCCTCCCTGCAGCTCCCTTCAGCATGACATGCTCTGTCACACCGTGGCTTTTCCCTGCCAGCACCACTTCAAGGAGGGTCATGGCCCCAGAGGGCTTGATGTGCATGCGGATGGTGAGTCATTTTTACAGTAACTATAGATATTTGGGCTCTCATCACCACCTCTGATTTTGATGCAAGGCATGTTTCACGAGAGGTTCCAGCAGAGAAAGCTCCCAGAGGAGAGCAAACAGACAGCACTGAGACCTGGCCATAGCACTGGCGACTCCCCAGCACTGGCACAGCAGACTACACTGTGCTGAGTTGGCCTGCCACATTCCAGGTGGAGCAGCCCATGTGAATTCTTCTGCAGGTGCCCATGCATACTTCAAAAAAAAATGCTTGGGAAAAGCAGCTTTTCAGGGCAGTTCTGTTATCTTTCAGCAGGATATTTCAGGTTTTGAAAACCTTTCCCCCTAGATCAGAGAGGAAGTTCAAGTATTTTTGTTTGAGGAGAAGAGCACAGGAACACTCTAACAGCCCAAACGTACTCTCGCTCCTTCTTACAGTAAACACCATTTCCCCTTCTGCATTAGGACTACCACGTTCACCGCATGTGAAGAGCATCTGAAAAGAAGATGCTCCATTGGTACGAAGCAGACCTGCAGCACTCACTCCTATCCAACTGTGACTCTCCTGCAGATCTTTCAGTGGTGGGGGTCAGGACTAGGTTGAAGAGCCCCCCAGATCAGTCCACTGTAAAAGCAATACTGATTTTCCTTTGAGGGCAGAGCTCGGACTATGTTTGCAGATAGTCTCCAGTGAATTAGCCTTCATTATTTCTGTCTTGAAAAGTTTGAACTGCTCTGTAATAGGGTGTCCTTGAAAGCTGGCCTCTCCTGTTTCTCTGCCATGCTCTTTCAACTGAAGCCAAAGCACTAAGCCTAATATATGATCTTCATCTACCACTGTGGAGTAAAGAGAAAAGCACAGCCCTGTTGCATGGGGCAAGTACTAGGGAAATTCAGGGAATGGAAGTTGTTAAATTAATCCTCTGACTTGGAAGAATAAACAGCAAAATAAAACAGGATAGAATATCCTATGTAGGTATCTAGATTACAGACAAAAACAAACACACACTCCCTGCCAAAAACAAAACAAAAAAAAACCCCACAACAACAAAAAAACAAAACACACAAAAAAACCCCTGCAACATAAAAAAAAAAAATCCTAGCAACTGAAATCAATGCTATAATGACTATAACAATAAGTGTATTTGCTTGAAATGTAATTTCAATTTTGTATGTTTTTTTCATTTTGTCTTTAATATAGACTCATTTCAAAAATTAAAAAAAAAAAAAGTTTCACTAAATTGGAAACAGAAAGTCCCAAGACTTTTTTAAAAAATTCCTTCTCTGTAGCCAGAATTGTTTGTTTAAATTCTCAGAAACTTTGGTCAACTGAAATTACTTTATTCTCTAAATTTCCTAATCAGTGTAAAACATTGTCCACATCTTCCATACCTTTGATTTTTAGTGGATTTATTTGTTAAAATGTGCACTCTAGCAAGTAAAATAATTTGGTAATCATCCTTTATAATGCATGAGCTATCACAGCAATTTCTTTACTGCCCTGGCATTTTCTTCTTCCAACCATCTGCAGTTCTGTAACCCCTTGTCACACGAGAAACTAAAAACATGGTTGCAGACACACAGGTCCTCAAAGTAGGCAGTGTACCATTCAAACAAGGGATTTAGAAAAGGTACTGAAATATATGTGAAGGCAGAACAGGTGCTTAAACATAAGTACAACTCAGCACATCCCAACTGTCACCATAGCTGTTCTGACAATGTAGCTTTGCCAGAGCACACACTGAAGTAATTTCTGTTTGGATCCCTCTGAAATCAACCAGAATTTCTCCCTTGACTTCATCAGACTTGGATTTTTACCTCTTATATATGAAGTCATCACTGGATCACGTAGTATGGTGGGGATTTCACCTGCCATGACTTCACCTACAATAGAAAAAATATGGTCATCTGACAGAAAGTTACAATATTGTACAAGAAACAGTGACAGAACACTCCACTGAGTAAATCCAGGTGAAAAGAATACTAATATCTCAGAAACATGAAATGTCAAAAATTTTTATGCAAATAGAAACTGTCATTCCAATAGTTACTCTTGAATTTTTGTATTTGCTTAGCAAATATAAATATTCTCTTGGCTTTAGAAATTATCATGCTGTATTAGTGTTCTTGAAATGACATATGCACGTGCATATCATTGGAAGCAATCTCAACAAATAAATGCTCAAACCAGCTTTGCAGTGCAGCGTCATGACTTATTCATGAGGCATGCTGTTTGCAAATGAGACCGCAAATAACACACATCAAAAGAACTTTCTTCTGAATCACTTCTAGTGGTGCCTAATAACTTCTACATGAAGCTGCATATAAAACATATGTTGTATATTATAATTGTACCAAACTATTTCTAGGTGAGTCAGATAATGAGCAATAGCAAAATACTTATCCCAAGCTTCACATTTTGCTACTGTGTGTTCCTGGAGATATATTAACTATAGTATTGCTCTAGGGATCTGTTTCTTTCTTCCAAGTCAGACTGTAACTGTGATGTATTTATGGGCAAGATATTCTTCAAGTTTTCATCCTTCTTCCAAATTTCCACTGTTTACAGAATAGAGTTACACAGTACTCTGGGTATTTTATACATGAAACATATTTTTTACATTTTTCTGTCAAATACAAGATTATAAATGTAGTGAAAAAAAAAAAAAAGGACAGAGATTTATGGTCAACTGCTTCCTTGTAAATCAAGGCATTTATATTATGGTGACAACTGAAAATTTTGTGTAACAATAACTTTACAGAAAGTCATATTTCTTTAAGCATATGCCCATAACTGAGTCTTTCAAAGCCAGGCAGCATTAGTGTTTCATCTGCATAAAGAAATAAGCCTCATAAGGAAAACAAAGACTAGCTAAGGATTGTTGTTAAAAAACTAGTAATTTCTTATACATGCATTTCTTAGAGGTCCTTCTCTGTATAAGTGACTTCATAGCTTCCAATTCAAGGTTGCAAGTGATAGTGAGTGTTGATAGCATGGATTTTTTTTGAAATAGAAGCAAATTAAATGTAAATAATATTACTTTTCTACAATACATTTTTTCCAAAATAATTTTGAAATAGTTGTTTCATGTGCAAAATCATTCAGAAGACACTTCCCCCTGTCTGCTTACATGTATATATGATAATATTCAAATAACTTCTTGCTGGAGCCGTTGTGCTTCCCTTCCTATGTCTATTTTGTCAGTTATCACCTTCAGTATTGAGTATTACCATCTGTTATTATAACATGTCATAAAGATATGAAATATTTTCTAAGTAAGATAATCCTCCTTGAAGAGGGAAGGTCTAAATTCAAAGAGACATCAACATTGCACCATGTGACTTGCATGTCCCCCTTCCCTTGGAACAGACCTGCATAAGGTACCTCAGCTCCCTGCATTATGTTGGAGGAGATTTGGGCTCCTATGAATTGGAGCCATGAAAGCCACAGAAGTTCAGGTGGGCCTCAGGAGTAAGCAGGTATAGCAACATAAGGAGAGAGAAGCATGTGGTGAGGATTCTTGACCATAAATTGTTATATAAGAGGGCATCACAAGTACTGTCATCAAGGAAATTAGAGACACTGATTAAGATGCTCTTTTTGGAGATGAAGGACCTCCTTTCAGCCTTAACTTTGCTTAAGTTAACCAGATGAACATCTTTACACCTGGGGCAGTGAGAGCAGATGCTCTCTCAGTTGTTTTTGTCGGAGTTGTTTACTTTGTGCAAGTAATTGGAGATTCATTTAGTCAGAGGCTTGAGCATGACTCTGTGGTCTACAGACTCAATCTCTTCCTTGCAGACTTTTTGTTGTTATTGTTTTTTGTTGGTTGTTTTTTAATCTGACTCGATGCGTGTTCAGTCACTAATGGAAAGTTAACCACCTCCAGCAGAAAAGATTGCGATTGCCTCCTCTTAGCACAACAGTTCGTAATGATTGCAAAATTTTGTTCATTTTAAGAAACCTGCATCCAACTCCTTATTTTATATCAGACAAAATGCAACTGTAAAAACAAGATTTTTCACCTTCTGAGTCCTCTAGTCACTATGTTAGCAAAACCACAGTACCTGCATGCAGAAGACCTTTCCCCTGATGTCTTTTGTGTGACTCACAGTCTAATCTGAGAACATCTGGTTAACCTGACCACTAGAAGCAAGACCAGTCTAAACTGCTTGGCCCAAGTCACTCAAATACATACTTCTGGTCTGTCTGGTTTTCAAAACACAAACCCAGCAACTGCTATGGAAGAGAACTATCAGTTCTTGAAAACAGTTAGTATGGAATGATATCCCCAGCCCTTGCCACCCAAGAAATGTTACAATCAGCAAACAGACTGGAATAAATGATAACATGAAAATGTTCATTCAAAATCTATGGGAAAGGATTTTGGTACTTGTGCATAATACAGTAGAAACAGATGTGAACCATCATAAACATAAGACAGAATTATTTACATCTCATTTGTTGTTAAATTGTAACTAATCTGTTAGGGCAATGAATCAGACTGAGACTTTTTTCCTTTTTTTTAACATCATTCAGCACTGAGTTATAATTTTTCAAAATTTTCAAGCATTTTCCATTTTTACAAATAATATTTACTTCCTGCTATTCTTATTTTCCCTTGCTATAGTTGTTCTTGTTGCCTCTGTAGCTGCAAGGTCAGTGTAGTTTATTATTACAATAATTTGTACTTCCAGCAAACTAAAAGTATGCCATACATAAAATCTGCTCCCCTAGGCTTATATACAAGGTGACTTGGGGTAAAAAAAGTCATTCATTTTGAAGAATTATCAGGTGATAAATTCATCCTATAAGGGAATATTTATTCATATTTAACACCAGGAAAGGGAGGAGGTCTGCACAGCATCACATGAGTTTATTTAGATTGAGGGAAATCATTTCAACTTTGCCTTGGTGAAAGATAATTTCCTGTCAACAGTGGAACTGCTTTAGTGCTACAGACCAACACTGGATAAGCTTTACTTTCCATGACAGCCTCCAACAGTAACAACTCAGCAGAATTAATCCAATTATACACAGAACATAAAAAGATGGCTTCTTGATTGGCATTTCAGTGTATGCCATGTATGTGATTAAATGTAGATGAACAATTTCTTTTGGTAAAGTCTAGGTTTTGTTCTCAGAAAACTTAACTCAGCATAGTTGCTTGTTCCAGTTCATCTGCTGATTTGCTGCTCAAATCCAGATGCATCTTTATCAGACATTTAATTAAGCGAGCATGACAGAAGCAAAGGGCAAACGGTCCTTTTTTGGAAATTAAATCAACAGGAGGAAACATTCAGAATATAAATTTTCAGAACACAGATATTGTAAATGACAATTTTAAATAACAGGCAATGGATTTTGATACTAACACAGGTCTATCTTTAGAAAAAGAGAGCAGATCAGAGCTGACCTAACAAGACAGTGCATTGCTGATTCTTGTCAGCAGCTGAATACCTTTTCATGCATAAAGTAGGATGGCTAGTTGGGGAAATGGGGAGTAAACAGGAACATGATTGTAAAGAACACAAAATAAAATCTTTTTCTGATTATACTGCTAATAAATGAGTAATAAGAAGTGCATGTGGCAAAAAATAGTAGCCTAAAGCAGGAAAATGATCAAGAACAAGTACCTAGTTTCTTCCTACACTTTTTCTTTGTTGGTGAAGCATTACAACAACAATCCCTGAAACACTACCTTCCAGATTATTAATTGAAAATATTTTAGGAAACCATAATATATCATATCTAATGGTATAGAACCTTTCAAGAGAATACCATGCATTCAAAATAGATGTCTGGTTCTTTGTACTGGAGAGGCTAATGTTTTCATAGTTTTGCATATATTTGCATAGCATTGTGCAAATGTCTATGATTTTTGTCAATCTACAACTGCTTCAAATATCAAAAAAGAACTATAGCGATTTTTAAGGCCATGTTTTTCACATTCAAACTAGACAGATGGAACTACAGTCATTACTCCCAGATATAATGTTTTTCTATCAATCAGAAACATCTCTTAGGTTATATGGAATATATAAGTAGTGGAAGAGATAAAAAAAGAAATTATAATAAAATAGGTCAGGGGAACTAAGACTACACAAAAAATATTTACAAACATGGTTGAAAAATGATCAAAAAAATAAAACTCATGAGAGAAGTTATCCGTTGAAGACTATGTAAGAAATGTCACACAAACTGGCATGAATCAGCCCATTCTCCCTCTTATCCCACAGCTGAAGTATATTTTCTTTACACCTTTTCTTCCTCCAGAGTATATGAAGTCAGATCATGTAAAGGTCAATATCGTGAGAGTATCAATGGTGGAAAAATTCTTTTACAACTCTGGGATGGACATCACACAAGACCTTGCCAGAAGTTTTCTTCATTCACTGGGAGTAGATTATGCCTTTAAGAGTACCCCTGTATTGTACTCAAGAGATGAATTTGCAGTGGATGTAGACAAGTAGGCAAGTTTTATGCAATATTTTAGTTAATACTACCAATGTAACCAGGATATCATGATTGTCAGCATGTTTTCACAAGGTACCTTCAAAACGCTGATTTTTTTTCAGATATAGTGGCAGATACATTTCATTTCACAGGTAGGTTTAGCATTCCTCATTCATCACATACTAACAACATAAAAATCTCTATTTGGAGTCCACTGCAAATCCACTTATGGAGCCAAAACAATATCATTATTGCAGGAAGCTCCAGAAACCCGAGTTGAACTCTAACCCATGCAGCTCTTCTCCAACATATCACAAGTATTTACTTAACAGGTCACTTGGGTCCTACCTGGCTAAAGCAGCTCTCTGATACTCATGATGCTGGGAGCAGAAGGAGGAATACAGATGCATATGCTAATGTCATGTGAAGTTAACCATGATAACGGACTCCAGTAACTTATAGAGCAAGAGGAAAGACAGCAAATTCTAACCCTAACCACAGAGAAAATATAGAGTGTGGGGTAACTGGAGGATGTACAGGTATCCTTTTCATGTATTTGTAGGTCACTGGCGGAGAGGGGCAAGACTTGGTTCAAAACATGAAGCACCTTTAAAAGGTTCTGATTAAGCTCAGAATTCAGATGGTGTTAGCTTGAACAGGTAAGTGTAACTCTAACTCGAAAGATGGCTCTTGTAACTTGTAACCTGGCTCTTTCCTGTATATGAAGTCAGAGAAGTTTGGGTTTGATTTTTTTTTAAACAGTAAATACATAATAGATGATGTCTCCAGGAGCAATTACATTATTATTGAATAATTTTATTAAGGACCAAACCCAGGAACATTAGCTCTAGCAACAAGTAAGGTCTGGTCACATCTAATTCGTCATCTCAAAAAAAGAAAAAAAAAAGGAAATCATGTTAGCAATTAAAAATTAATGCAGTATACATATAAATTTAAAAGGCAAATTTAACTGGATCCATCTGTATCTTTCAAAAAATTCTCCCTGAAGTAAATAGGACTTTACCTGAGAATAAAGGCTTTCAAACACACTATTTCTCAGCCATATTATGTAGGTAAGTTATTATTTACTCCTGCTACACACCTCTAATTTTAATAACCTCATTTATCTCAGAAGGCATCACAATCACTGACAGAGGATAATGCTTGCAAATCAGCAAATACAGTTGCTATCTCTACTGAAGCCATTTATTTGCTAGCTGGCAACAGGCCATGTAACCTTACCTTCCCCTGTCTGGATTTTATCAGCTCCCGTGAGAATAATACAATAGTCGGGAGCAGTGCATAAAGTGTTATTGTATGCATTATGTTACCTGCTATAAGCTGCAGGTCTGTTAAAAACTACTGCACACTTTAACACAAGAGAAGTTCTCTCATTTCACTGGCTCCTGTGGAGGAAGAAGGCATCTGAGCAGTAGCTTTCTCTGGGCTTGGAATATTTTCCCAAGCCTATTCCAGCAGGCCTCCAGAACCTTGCTTCAACTGCCTTGCCTAGCCCTGGATCCTGGATACAGACCCAGCTATGCTTACATCCTCAGGTGTCCGCTGCACAGAGCGGTTCCTCTCACAGCCGATATCTCAGGGGTTTCCAGACAAAAAAGACATAAACTTTTAGCTCTATAAACCTTCACAAGGTGCAGATATGTTTCCACCAGGTATACATTATGTACTACAAGTTTTCTCATCACCACCAAATGGGAATAAAAAAGCCTAACTATTTACAGAGAAATATAGCACAGACACACCTGAGTCAGTCACCTCAAATGTCCAGCCAGTGTGGTTCAGTGCAGCGCTCTATGTATTTACCAGGAACAATTTAATGTTGGGTTCAGTTTGCTACAGCTGTAATCCCGCTGTCTCTGTCCTCTATCCAAGTTTCAGGGTTGGCTTGTAGATAACCTGTCTCACACACACATGAGTCAAGACTACTCATAACTTGAGACGTCCAGGAATTCAGTCCCAGACACCACCTTTTATGCAACCGCTATCAAACAGCAACAGAACTAGGAGTAGCTGTAGCTAAAGGCAGAGGGAACATTGCCAACTCATATAAAATTGCCCACAGGGAGGGGATGTCAGCTGCAGCTGTTGATGTGATGAGGGGAGATATGCAAATGTACTCAGAGAGTTTAGGCCCACGTGGAGGAAGACTCTCACGGCTTCCTGGCTGACCGTATCTCCAGGGTTGCAGGCTTTCAGTTGCAGCTGCTCTGGAAAGCATCTTTTCAGCAACCTAATTAGCCTTACTCAGATGGTAAGGGGAAAAGCAGATAGCTTTTGCTTTGCTTCTTTTTTTTTTTTTTTCCATGGCAGAAAGCTGTGGTATTCTTTCTCTTCCTTTTGCTCCTTGCTTGTGAAAAGAGAATGAAAAATCTGGAAGGTGAGGCTGCTTTAATGAGCTAACTTAAGGCAGCTTTTAGCAAGTTGTAGGTATGTGTAGCAGCTGTGTTGGACTGATGTGTGGACAAGGAGACACAACAGTGTTAATCACTGTGAGTGAACACGCTGACAGGAGGGAGTGCTCCTGCTTTAGTATAGAACCCCTTTTCTCAATGAAGTCAGGATCCTCTGTGATACTGGACACCTTTCTTTGTGGTGCATTTGGGCAAGAGCTTACTTAAAAAAGCTGTAAGACAGACAAAGTCTTAAGGACTGGCTTCATGATGTTGTGAGGAGAGCACCTGCATGCTGCCTCTTCTCACTCTTGAGGTTCATGTCTCTGCTGGAGATGTGCTGCCTTGGTGTAGAGCATCTCAGCCCAAGTAGCTGGATGCTGTGACAAGTTATCTTCTCTTGGATTGATGTGGCACCCACAGCAGGGTACCCAGCAGGCTGGATCACCGGAGTACTGTGGGAGGTGGATCCAGCAGAGCCTGCTGGAGTGCAGATGGAAAAGAAAACAGTCACTTGCAGTAGGTCTGGATGAGGTTTTTAGATGTAGGAGTTATAGCAAATTCAGGAGCTGGGAGCGGTAAGTTCCCAAAACTGCTGTGAATATCTCATGATTAAATTTTCTCAGCAAGTTTACAGCACCAAATGCTTTTTTTTTGTGAATTATTCAGAGTTTGTAAAGAACTTGAGGCTTGATCAGAATTGGTTAGTGACCATTCTGTCTCGATTGACACTGAAGTCAAAACAAGAACTCTTCTGTCTTCAGCAAAAATGAGCTTTCATCTTGCATCACCCTTCTGAAGTCTGTTCCAGGAGCGGAGAGGGAGCAGTCTCTTCCTTCTTAGTCATTGTTAGTTTTCTGTTGGGGTAGGCTAAATGTTATCTCACGGGTGGCTCCAGGGGGCACCCAGAACACACAGGGAACAGAGCCTTGCTACTTGGCAAAATTGAGGGTGTAAAGCAGCATTTCTTATAACTGTTTCATGAGTAGTTTTGTTGTTCTAATAGATACTGTTAAAGCAGAAGGAGTTGGTTTTATGTCTGCTGACTAGTTTTAGGTTAAAGTCATCATGGGGAATGGGAGTAAGAAAACTGTATGCTTTAAAGTCTTACTACATGCTACTAAATTAACCAAAAGAAAACCCTATTTACATATGTTACTGACAACAATCTGTAGCACCTGTTAAACAAAAGAGGCTCTTCCAGTTATAGTGGGAAATAACACAAATATTTCTCATAAATGTGCCACTTCCTTTTATTGATGAGTGAAAATTTTACTTTCAAAAGTGATATTAATTTTTTTTACCAAAAATCCCTGATGGCCTCAAAGAAAGGAGGGAACATTGAATTTTGGCTGCAGAGTTGTTATTTTAGCAAGGCCTGAATAAGATTTTTACTTTGCTGCACCCACCATGTCATAAACTTGCTTTTTGTAAGCAATCGTGTAATGCCAAACTGTAAAGGACTTGCCAAAACTGGCTCTTAACCCAACTTGATTCACAAGTATACATGAATTTCTATGAGAAATCTAAGACACAATATAGACTTCTGGAAATATAAGCAATTTTGGACTGATGTAGACAATTTTGTGCTTTGAATTCTGAAGATGATTAGGTAGTTCCTAGAAAGGAAAACAAACAATGGTGTACTTTGATGTCATTAACTTCCCCATCATTTTCACCTGAACATAAGCCCTTCTGCTCTGTTAAGTTCAAAGCATGAACCAAGTGCAACCATATTCTTCACTGTCTGAGAGGGTGGCTTTCTGGTGAGAACACTCAGGTTGCTTCAGTGTCACTTTATTGCAAATCCTGAAAGTTTATTATTAATAACTTAGGGTATGTAATTGATGTTAACTGTCTTAAACAGAGGCTTCTCATGCAGTGCCTGGACATTGTTTGCTGAAGTGGTAATAAGCTGTGCACGTGAGGTAAACTATATTCTTGCTCCCAGTGACAACAAAAACTGATCAAATGTAGGCATTCCACACTGGCTTGTAGACAAACAGCAATATAAAAGTAACTTTGATATAGTTATACATGTGACTATGAGTTCTTTGTTTTGTGGTACAATTCTGTATGAGGTATCGAGGGCAGCAGCAACAAGGAGGTGAACCTGAACAGTCCCTGCAAGTTTTGTACACGCAGTGTCCTTGCCACACAGAGCTGGTAGCAAGTGGAGAAGTGAATCCTGTATATTTACATGGATATTTTTCATTCCTATCCTAACTTCTAGCCTAGAGTCATACCTTAGGGATTGGATGGATTTCTAATGTATCTTCCCAGAAACCAGCTCTGCATCCTTAATCCATTTTTTTTTATTATTATTATTTTTTTATTTTATTTTCCAGTCATTTCTCTGCTGGAATAATGTCAGCTAAACCATAAAACACGTTGGGTTTTTTGGAGTTATTCTACTATGAAATGTCAGCCCATATAGTTTCAAAACACTGTGTGTGGGATTAAACACACAATAGCATTAGTTCTGATGGATTTCACAAACACCACCTCTCACAGCACTCTGAAAATATGTAAGAAATTCTGATGAGCATAGTATTTAAACCTAGCTGATGGCTAGAAACAGTAATACCTGTAAGCATTAAATCAGAAAAGTGCTTTGTCCTTATGTTTGTGATTTTTCTGGTATCAAAGTTAAGTGACAGGCTAAACTGAGGTACCCAGTGACAATTTAGATTCCCTTGAGCATCTAAGACATCAGCAAGGAGCTGGCAGGTATGACATACAACATATGGGAGACATAAGCCCTTCTGCTATGGCAGCCATATGCCAGGTAGGATACTGTAGGCATTTAAAGTGGACTTGGATGCCTACTTGGGAAGCTATATCCTGTCCCTTAAATCTTGTATTTCGCCATCAATTCATTTGCCATTAGCTGTTATTCAGAGGTGTTAGAACAGAAAGTAATCAGCTCAGAGTTACCACTTGTCCTTCAAAGGTAAAAGATCAGATACCTTGTCTGTGGAAGTCTGACGGACAGCTGATTTAATGCAGCCTTTAAAAAGTGACAGAAAATTTTATCAACAGACCTGCAAGGGTAAATGGTTGGCTATGCTAAGGGTGTGAAGTCTAGTTACTTGTGTCTCCTGGGTATGCATATTACAGATAGGACAATCAAGGAAGACTAATAGACCTTTCTAAGGAGGGGGATGAATAGATGCAATTGCTTGCTTGATTGGGCTATATGTGGTCTAGATCTCAAGGCTGATTTACCACAGGGGTATTTTGAGAAGAAGACGGCAAGGCTAGGCTGTCTCAACAGAACTGTTTTCTTAATGTACAAGTTATAAAAATGGTTATTTAGCCAACTGAAGTGTAGTCAGGGGAACACATAGTTAACAAAACATTTGCAAAGTAAATGATGTGGGAGTGCAAAATTACATGCGTGTAGGGTTAGTTCTTTGGGGCCACCTTCCCAAGATAATATCTTTAGCAGCTATTAATTAGAAAAGAATAACCATCTGTTTACTATTTTCTCTTGTTAGTGTTCCTTTGACTGTATTAATCATTAATTCTAAGTCTTATTTGTTTGGGTTTTTTTCTGTCTAAATTGTACAAACCCACAGTAATAGCTTTAAGGTAGATGTCCAGATAAGCAAAAGGAATAGCTGAACAACTTCCTCTGGCTCAATCCCCAAACATTTTCCATTTAAGAGGAACTTAAATTCAGTAAAGTAGAACATTAACTTGGTCAAGTTTCAAATATAGGAGACGGCTCATGTATCTAATCTAAACTTGCAATCTCTTTATTTTGGTAATAGTTTCTAGTCATGATTCCAGTATATTTATCATTATACTAATTAGATAACTACTAGATTGCTAAAAAGATTCTGACTTGGAGGCTGTGAAAGTCTCTCACATTACTTCAGTGGGCAGTATATCACGCTGTGATTTACTTAACAGATAATATCCCTGCGTAGTGCTATCTGATCTGTTGGATACGATAAGGTTTTGACGGTGATGATGTGTAGGGCTATATCTGTTTTCCTTTTATTTATGGGCTGACTCTCCATCAGTTACCAGAATTTTAACATATCCATGTAAGATAAGCTTTAATAACCATTTTTCAAGGGTATATAGACACTGCATGATTAAATTGTAAAGACCACTGGAATTAAGAGGTTTTTTAAGATAAATTCCTAGGTAGTGTCTGTTTGGTCATGGTAAACCTGTTAAGCTTCCATAACTGAGCATAACAACTCTGTAACTAAGAAATACTTCTCTAGTATTAACTTCTTCTAAGATTCTAATTTTTTTTTAATTTTTTTTTCAAACAACACTACAAATATCTCCCAAATCCTGAATCTGTGGATTCCCTGTGTTTCAGATTGAAAGAGAAACTAATTTTTTTCATAACTTTTCTGAGCTGTTTATCAAAATCCAAGGCAGAGCAAACCTTCCTCTATAGTAATTCCATTTATTCTTGCAAATTCACACTCTCCTGCTGCAATTTGAAATGAAGCGTGATCATCACTGGAGTTATCACATCTCTTTCACTGAAACGGCTGCTACCAGAACAGGTTGTAGCTCTTTGAATCATTTTATCTATAGCACTAATGACATTAGCTACAGTCATACAGGTCACAAGCTGATACCTTCTGTGATTTCTCTAGAGCCACTAGATGGTAATGATTCTCAGAATAAGGGAGTTACCAAAGTGAGTAAGTAGCTTCAAAGCCATCACAATTCTATCAAGGATGGGGACAATTTTATAAACTCTATAGGTCACAGTTTGATTTTTCCAAGTACCAAATGGACTGAGTCTCATTACTGAGAGCAGAAGCTGACATCTTCCAGCCTAAGCGAAAGAAGAATTAAGTTTCAGGGATGTTCCGATCTTATATAGAAAGACCTACAGTCTGTAACAGTAGTTACAGATAATAAAATTGCTATGACAGACAACTTCGAAAATAGTCTCATTTAAAGCACTAACTGCAGTCTTCACAACAGTAATCTATGGTATAGACTAAGCACAATAAGAAAATATGGTACAGACTAAACATAGTAAGAAAAATAAATGGTAGAGGTCATGAGTCATACTGGTCACCACATACATAACTCAGATGTTTTTAAAAGATTTCGTTCTTTCATATCATTGTTTTTGGATGTGTGTTTAACAGTCACCACTTTTCACTATGTGCCAGTATTTAACATTTTGTATTTCCCGAGGCTTTTAAATGTCTAAGCTAGCATGGTTCCTCAGGGGGCAATTTATAGAGAAGTGGAATAGGAATAGTGCTCAAGACTGCTAACAAGTTGTCTTCTGTCACAAAGGGCTAATTCCTAAGGGCTAATTGTGCATGTTTTGCACAGTGGTCCTCTGGACCCTGACTGTTCCTAGAATATTAAGTGTGTTGTCATCTATTTCATGGGCAGAAATTCAAGCCAGTATTCTAGACAGAATAAAATACTTTTATGTGTGTGTGTGTGTTTAAACAATTATCAGATATCCAGTAATTGGTTTTCATATCTTTCCTCAGTCTTTTTGAAGGGACCTTTAGTGACACCATGGGAAAGCTCAGGGTTTTTTCCATTAAAACATTTACTTATAGCATGGGTTTTGTTCAGGTTCCTTTTGTTTTGTTTAACTCCAAAAATGAGTGAGCAAGGCCAGCTTCTCAGGCTTTCTAAAAGCCAGTTAGGACCTGAACTTCAAAGCTTTAAGCTTTTCTAATTCTGTTTCGCAGTCTATTTTGTCTCACTGCTTTTTGAAGAGGAGGCAATGAATCTTACCACTTAAATAATGAATGTGCAGTAATGGAACAGATTCCCAAAGTTTTCACTGTTCATTAACAGTTAATGGCAGAGAAAGCACAAGGACAGGAGAAATACATATGTCAAGATGTAATATTGAAAGAACACATTATCCTTATAGATTATAATATTAAAATAATATATTATTAGCAAACATCCTATCCAAGTTAAGTATCCCATAACTTTACTGCATCTGAGACCGTAACTATTCTAATGACAGCAGGGGAGTAGTTTATATGAGTGCAATTTGTATTAGTGAAACACACTTTCACCAGCAAGCAATTGTAGGAGGTATTTCAGGATGTAGCAAGTGTTGATACATGACACTGCTATTTTTTTGCCATAGGCTATGTCTAACCTGAAGGACTGGGAATACCATTTCCAGGTTCAGGTGTTTGTTTTGGCTGGATAATGACTCTGCATTGATTCAAAGACTACCATACTCCCCTGCTCCATTTTCAGACAGGCTAACAGGACAGCCAAGGAGCAGTACTGTAGTGAATGCTGAAAGTTCTCATGTCCTTGTAGACCTTCTTTCTTGGGCCACTTCATTCAAACACCTTTAGCTCACAAAAAAAAAGGTTCTGCAAGTAAGACACATACAGCTTAATTGCATACAGTAATCATTTATTACCAAATGTGAACAAAAGACAGCTGAGATTTAATGAGCTACTAGGCTAAGCATTAGTATGCTCACCACCTCCAATAGGACTCCTAGGGGCTTTCTGCTGGTCAGACAGGTATCAGCCAGGAGGATGTTCAGGCTCTACTTCTCCCAGAAAAAAAATCTTTGATGTTGCTGAGTTGCCATGTTCCACCAACTCCATTTTTCCTCCTTCAGTATTTCATACATCTCCATTCTAGTGTTTTTTCTCCTGAATTCTTGAGCTACTCATGACCATCTTCTTACCAACCCTACCTGCTTGGAATTTTACATTTCTTATGGCTCTGCAGGGATTCTCACAGCTCCTTCATGTCTTAATTATTTCCTTAGAAGTCCAAGCCAGGGTAACACAGAAGGGCTCCATTTAGTGAAGGCCATGGGTCCTTAGGGCACAACTGAACTTGTACCAGGGTGAGTATTGCGAAGGAATATTGCCCCAAGAAATGCATCACCAGATCTTTATTCTTACTTTTGACCAAAGGACTTTGATAGAAATAAGTATAGGAGATGAAAGACAAAACACTTAAACATCTCTGGCTCTGTAAGCACCTGGTGTACATTTCTAATCTTGAACAGTGATACATTCTGAGGAGTTTTGACTTCAAATCATTTTTTTTAGTATCCAAAATAGATCTTCACTTCAGAATGCTTTCTTTTCAGCTGCACATTTAAATAACCTCTGGTTCTTTCATAAGTTTTGTTGTAGTTAGTGAAGATTGTTTTCTGAAAAGATTAGCAAACAGTTATTGTAATGTCTATGCATCAGTGCATAGAACAAAAGAAGGAACATGGAAATGTAGGGGCGGGGAAGGATCTAAAAGAAATTATAACATTATTATTTTCTTCTGTGTTAATTAGCAGTAATGCTAAATTCGTCATTTCTCAGGCTAGATCAGTTCCTGCATTTTTAAAATATCAAGTAGTTTACTAAACAGATAGTGTATGTAGGTATCTGGAGTATTGAGACCTTTCTGAAGGTTTATGAAAACTGCAGCCTCTGTCTTCATAGGTGCTTATCCAGAAAAATGAATCAGAAATGCAAGTCACTCTGTTTTTTGGCAAAATGTGTGCTAGTTTCCATACATCTAAATACACAGCGGAAACAACAGGATGGTGATCTGGCAACAGTGATTGTGAGGGTAGAGCTAAAACAAGGAGAAATTTATTTTACCTGGGAGATTCATCCCCCTGATTCCTCATAGCCTGCTCCCCTGTGTTCCTTTCCCTGTGCATCTATAGCTTTGAATTTGTTAGAGTTACCCAAGCATACAAGGCACTGCAGGATTTATTTTCTGTATTACTATCTTTCAGAGCTTGTGTTTACATGTAAGAAAATAGTATGTATGTTTTGTGGCAGAACTTGAATCTGCAATATACTGGCTGATAGAAGGGAGGAATTGGGTTTCTCACTGTTTTGTTACCCTTTTAAAAAATAGGCATATCAGAACCTCTGTTACGTCCTAATGTATAAAAGAGGAACACCTCATGTTGTACAGTGCCCAGTTCAAATATTTCATCAGCAATGTCGTTGTGTTTCAGTGTTAGGTCATGAAACATATTTCAGTGTGGATTTTTAATTTACAAGTGTGGGTTGGTCTGCTTACTGCAAACCACGCACCATTGAAGAGACACTGCCAAGGACTGAGGCAGGGGAATAGCTTTTTTTCTCCTTTTCTAAGCTTCAGAGAATGCTATTGGTTCTGTAAAAATCCTGTTGGAGACACTGCATTTTCCTGTGCTCCCTAAATGAGATTGCCTTATTTTACCTACTCTTTCTCAAGGAAATACTCTCTTCTGGTATTCAGTAAGAACATGAAATTCCTTTTTCTTCTTTCATTATGATTTATTTTTTACATAACCCTCTCCCTTCCCCCAATCCTGCCTACCACACCATCTAGAAAACCCAACACTACAATACACATATCCCCCACAAAACCAGACAAATATCTGAGGAAGAACCTTGCCTCTTGCAGGGCAGACATTTGTCAGCAATTCAAGTGCACACAGAAAGCTCTCTCTAACTCTGTGTAACAGCAACAAAATTATTTTCATTAGCCTTGTCAAAAATTAGATCATATCTGTTGTCTTTACCAGACCAAAAAAAGGAAACCCTTCTTAATACAGGGAAATTTTCTTCACAACTGATATGACTTTCAACATCCCTAGCAGACAAAGAAATATCTGAGGTAAGAGCAAGTGAAGTCTTGAAAAGAAATGCAGACAGCTGCCTTAGTAACTCTCTCACACTTATTTGGTAATACTTCAGATTTGATAATGTATCTGTCTCCTGTCAATTGCTTAAGTCTCTGGACTCCTAAATGGCTGTGATACAAGGCTGAGCATCACTGATCTAAGTAATATAATCAGATGCACGTGTTTATAAGGATATATTATTACATTCTAGCAGTGGCTGGGGTATTTTCACAATGATTTTCAATAGCAAAGAGGTTACTTTTATGCCTGGGTTTGTTTTGGTTTTTTTTTTCAAAAGCCTAGAAAACTGTCCAGGGAACTGTAGGACACTCAAGTCTTTGAGAGATCACCTAGAGTCCGTGTTCAATGGTGGATCCAAGAAGGTTGTTGAGAATTTGGAGAGTGCCCAGAAGAGTGCCCTAGAGCATCTGACCAGAGAGGAGTTGAGTGAGGTGGGCTATTTTCATCTGGAGACAAGGGGACCAAAATAGAAGAGGAAGATGTCCCTCGTTGCTTGGTAGGGTAGGCATTACAAAGAAGATGGATCCAAACTGCTCAGAAAATTTGTCCTGGTATTGGCAAATGCCAGAACAATTGGTAGTGCCCATAATGTGCAATTTGAGAGAGGCAGATTAGATGTTAGGAAAATCTGCATTGAAGCATTGGAACAAACTGGCAGTGTGGCTGTAAAAATCTGTCCCTAGAGGTTTTCAGACATGGCTAGAAGAAGCCACACCTCATCTTATCTAGACTGGAACTAGTCCTGCTTCAGGTAGGAGGCTAGACTTGATAACCTCCAGAAGTCCCTTCCAAACAACATTTCTATGAGAACAAAAGCATAAAAAAGTGCAGTATGTGTCTGGTATGCTGCCAAGTTTTGTAACTGGTATCTGGTATAATTCATGCTATTTTCTGCAAGGCTTGGTAGAAATTCTGCTTCATGCACTTTGTAACCACATCAGAAGATGGTGTCTGCCCCAGCTGGAGTGAGGAATCATGGCAAAATCAAAAGACCAGAATACTTTCAGCTTTTTCTCTAGGGATCATGCCTTAAAAGACCATTCCCTTTAAACAGATACCCAGCCTAGATGGCGTCACATATTATAACTAACCAGCTTGGAGTTCCAGTGGAGAAAAGAAGGGAGCTTTGACAGATTTTACTCTCTGACTGTGAGGAGTGACCTCTAAGGAACAGAGCTCAATATAACTTGGCCTTTCCCTTTCTGACTGATGACTGTCCTACTGTGAGGAATCTACAGTTGTTAGCAAGGCTGTCATGACTGCTTGCAAAAATCAGTTGCTCTGTTTACTGAACTCTGCTTTTTCTTTTAATTCACAGAGGATATTTTATTAATAAGAACTTGGCAGGGTAATAAATTAACCACAGCATTTCTCTCTCTAACTACTATGGGGTTGTGATACATGTTTCAAATCAGTTTCCCTGAGCTGTAGAATCATAGAATGGTAGGGGTTGAAAGGGACCACTGGAGATCATTGAGTCCAACCCCCCTGCCAGCACAGGAACACCTAGGACACACCACACAAGAACATATCCAGGTAAAGTATCTTCTGTTGCACTGAAAGACCCACCTTCAATATAGACAATACTTAGGCAGAAAGTTCTAAGAAGAACATGGTTATGATTTATTTCCAGCATAATAATCAAGATTTGACAAGCTATTCAAAACTCATTAAGATGACTGTGCTAAGAGACACCTAAAAATACCATGTGATCCATTTGCAAGTACGATCTTAAGAGTAGGAAAAGAGAGAACTGCAAATTAAAATATTTGACAGAGAGATGCATAGGGATGTCCTATTTCAGACATTTTTAGTCATGGCAAAACCAGCATGAGTCCATGGCAGACTGACTCCACTTTTCAGTGCTGTAGTACAAAATTGTCATCAGAGTAAGCCTCTCCATTTTGAAGAGAGGAGAAAATTATTCTTAGCACCAACAACACTCTAAAATGAAACTCTAAACCACATTTTCACAATGAAGTAAGTAATTTCAGAAGTACACCTAATAAGCAGAAGGCCATGTCAATTTCTGACAAGTGAATTTCCTTCCTCTGCCCAACTAATAGAGGCCTCTCTCTTTGTTGTCTTCGGTTCACTCCAGCTTGGTAATAGATTTAAAAATGGTGACCTATTTTAGCTCCTGACTTGGTTTTGAGTTTGTTTTCAGTATTCTCTTGATACCCATCCCCTTTCTTTTATTTATCAATTGTCACTCTATATCTAGTATACTATAGCTTCTCCTATTAAAAAGACATAGATCATCTCTTCTCTTCAAGCACCCCTGCTACTCATTTCCACTTGCTGCCTCACTAGATGGGGTGTTTCCTCCCTGTAGAGCCCATGACCTTTCCAGTTGTCTTCCCCTCTGCTGAACCTGATGTCACACATGCTCAGAGAACTTCTTCCCAGCCAAACTTCACAGCTGGTCATCTTCCTATACCCTCTTTGTGTCTCTTGGTGTCTTGAAGACCACTGACACCTTAGCTTACCTGGCCATATCCACTCATTCTCCTCTTGCTGCTCTTTCAGCATGTCTCCCAAAGATATTTTTTTTTCCACTAACCAGCAAGAAAGTAACTTCTGTTGCAAGCAGACACTGGGTTTTGCATATGCTTTTAAAGAGGTACTTTTGCTAAATTCCTAATTTTCCATTTCTTTTGTCTTAATCTTGTAGAGTTTTTGCTAACTAGTTACTCTAGATTGTCTGTTGTTATGAATGTCAGAAGGAAAATCAAGACTGTGACAACAATGGTAATGTTGCAATCAGTAAAATGCATGTTTCTCCTCAGTCACTAATTTTATATTTTGTAGTTTACCTTTTACGTAAGAAAAATGCTCAGCCAGTAGCTTTCATCCTGTTTTCATTTTTTGCTCTTTAATATTCTCTGCATCATGAGTAGCATCTCTAAGGTTAATTTCTCTGTCTTCTTTCTGACCATGATCAGAAACTATGCACTTATCTGACCTTGGTGCAGACAGGGACAGAAATTCCTTCCTCTTTTTAGGAACTCTTTTCTTTTCTGTTCTCTGGTATGTAGATGGGAGCAGTGGTACGTACAGACATCCCCACTGAAAGAGTGAGACAGTGCTGGGAAGGCGATCCTGCTGTACATGTATTTGCAGAAACACGTGTCTTTCTTTCACACAAGCCAGTGTCCCGCTCTTGATTTTTGGAATGTACCAGATTCTGTAGGTGGGACTCTCTGATGTGGCTCAGTAAGTGATATAGGATGACATGGTCCATCTGACAGACGTAAGGATGACTCCTGGTTGCAAGCTAGCTCTGTCTACAGGAAGTACATGGGAGGGATGGCAGTTGTGCCTGGAAGCCCCTTGATGAAAGTACCAACAAGTCATTTTTTTGGTATGCACCCATGTGGACAGTCCTTCGCAAACCCCTTGTTATTACTGCTGAAGCAGTGACTGAGTGTCCAAGAGCTTGATCCTGTTAAAGGAGTAGCCATTGTAAATGTCAACAAGGATATGGGGAAACTTTACACAACTTCTTGAAGCCAGGATCAGATTTAGACTGGCCTAGACCTTGGTAAGGATTGAAGTAGTCCCTGGGACAGTCCAAATAATTTAGTGTTTGCTCTTCATTCTGTCACTTCCACTGGCAATGGGATGGGCAGAGATTTTTTTCTTGCCCTAGAATTTGAAGGGGTCATCTTACCTGCGACAGGGATTTGCAGCTTTGGTTCAAAGTATGTGGTGCACTTTGTGCCACATCTGCTTATTCTTATAGCAGGTGTCTTTAGGCTGGGACTCAGACACTGATATAAAGCTCTCACTGTGGCAGACAGGAGGATGCTCAGCAGGGTTCTGACAGTAGAGCTGTGCTGACATACATCAGAAAGAATGTGGCCCTGCAGATGTGTGAGGATCAGCAAGTAGAGAATCAGCACAAGAAGAATAAATAGGTGAAATAATGGTTCAAGGCAGAGTAATAAAGACAAACTGCATTCCATTTTCTTCTGCATTTTTGGTTGGGTTTTTTATTGTTATGGTGTTTTGTTTGTTTGTTTTTTGTTTTTTTCTGTTTTGGTTTGGGTTTTTGTTTTTGTTTTGTTTTGTTTTTTTATGACGTGTTTTCTATTTAGTAATTTTATGAGCAGCCCTCAAAGGTTTATAATACTCTTTTTCCTCGTGTGGGTGGATCTCTTTCCACTTCCTTTTAAATGTTGCCTTTTAATCACAAATGCCTTTCAGCTGTGCGTGGAGTCTAAGCTCTGTGCAAATCTCTCAGACATACCAGAACAACTTGTTTGTTTAAAGTGAAATCCCTGAGAGCTCTTGTGAGGTGAAAATTTCTGTGAAATTCGGTCTTTGCTCCAGATTTCTTGTAGTGCTGGGGAAAACACCCCAAGCTTTCCTAGCGGACTAGCAGATATGGAACTAGCAAACAGCAAATATGGAACAAATGGCCTGTGACTCTTACCTTTCAAACCCTAGTAACTTACTCAGACTGCAAAGACACCTTAGACTGGACTCCAGGAGGAAGCTAGAGTTGAGAAACAAATGTGAGGGGAAAGTAGAAGAGAAAGATAAGAACTACAAAATCCTTGTCATTCAATGCCAACTTTATATTTCTACATAGCACGTAATACCCTAGGAGTACACAGTAGCTGTTTCCAGTACCTAGAACCTGAGCTGGTTCCAGACTAGCCTTGTTCTTGTAGACCAGTTTGTGGTCTGATTCGGGTAATGTACTGGAAAGCTGCAGTTTCAGAAGCTGGGAGATGCCATGCACGGAGCCTGCAAATACAAACTCTTCACTCATTGGTGTTGGTGTTGAGAGTGGTGCAATAAAAAAGAAAAGACGCTGAGATAAAACTGAATGCAGAAAAAGCTTTGTTGTTGCCTTCAGTACAGTTAGGATTTCATTTGATCTGAATTGGTCATCTGTGCATTAGAGGAATAGTACCAATAAAACCCCTGTACACGGCAACTGAACTTGCTGTTTATTTTTAGGGTGCTCATACACGCCTCTAAGTCAGAAGGAATAAAAATCCACCTATTATACCTGACAGTATCAATAACAATTCATTGGGTGGTGCACAATCTTGTATCACTGAGTCCCTAATTTTATACACAATGAAATGAGACAATCTTCCTCTACTTCCACTTTCAGGAAATTCCTCCTTGAAGACTTTCAGTTCTCATGGGTAGGCTCCCTTCCTTATTTTCCTTATTTTTATTTGTGACTAATTTGTACCCATCCATTCTTATGTCAAGACTACCTTTGAGTTTAAGTAATTATTGTCCCCACAGTGCTACAGACATCTCCTATGTTTGTTAGGCTCATGACCTGGCTTCTCTACCTTTCTGGTCACCAAATATTTTTTTCAGGTTAGTTACAATTTATATAAGAACATTGCCAAAACCATTATTTTCCTCACTCCCTTCTTGTCTGGTAAGCTGTTTTCCAGCTCTTCTAATGTCAGGGATCCAAAATTCTGTAGAGTATGTTTAATCAATATAATACCCTTAGATATTACTGGCTTTTCTCTGGGAACATTCATAGGTCTTTCATGTGTTTTTTAGAAGAATAAATTATATTATTTTTCAAATTAACTAAAAGTATTATAGCATTAAGACTTCTGCTTCTAAAGTCACAGAAATACAGCAGCTGATCTATATGTAGATACGTTCTATATGAAGTATTGCTTGCCTTTTTCCCTTTTGGCTCTTGCTGTTTTGTTACTGGCAGGTTTTCCAAATCAGTTTTGAGGAGGAGGTAAGACAGACCTATTAAAAGGTATTAAATATCCCTCACTTTAGTTTTCATAGTCTTTCAGGAAGAAGAAAAAGTATGATGAGGTTCCTTTGCTTGTGGCCAGACCTGTTTTCCTTGCCTGTGACTTCTGAAGGAAGAGACAATAAAGCTTCAATTTTGCACCTATATCAGTACACTGAAAATTTGACAGTGGTATTGATTGAAAGGAGAGAAAGTGAGAACACACACATGTATACTTCAGCAGCTGTCTCATTTCTGAATTTTCTCCTTGAGTAATTCAGTCTGTGTTGACAGGAGGTTATGAGATCTTAATATTGGTGCCATAAAGATAGTATGAGCTAGAAAGGATGGGTTAAATTAGACAGGATCAAGCTAGCTAGGATCGCATAAATAGGCCAGAGTAGATTAAATTGTATAAACAAAGAGAGATTACATTAGGAGTACTGGATTAGGTGGACTAGAGAGCTCTGGGAGAGATACTTCTGAGTAATTTGAGGGATATTTGACAGTTCTTAAAAAGTTAACAACAAGATATCCTTCACTGAGTTGCTGCAGTGATACAGCCATGACAAAGACTGATGAAATCTTAGAATACACAAGTGGAGGTTTTTTCAGTAAAGGGAGGCCATTAGACACACTGTACAAAGCTCTAGTGAAACCTTATCTGAAATATGGGTACTAGTCATTTTAAAAATCATTTCAGTCTGGAAAAAAACCAGAAAAAAATAAGTAGGAAGAGGAGAGAAATTTCAGCTCTTGTTTATTAGAATCTAGAACTGCCTTTTACTCATCATAGTAGGGGAAACAGAGATCAACCTGCAGAATAATGGAGCAGGACCTTCTAAGAAAAAGATATATATGACAGCAACACAGATTGTCTTTGGTCATCTGGGAGACCCAGCCTAATAATTTTGTCATATCTGATTACAAAATAAATAAATAAATAAATAGTCTTATTTTTCCATGGAGATTACCATTTTCCATGGTCACAAGGTCTGAATTAGCCATGGGTTGAAATATAACAAAAACTTGCAAGAAGAGTGAGTCAGGGTTTGGCCCCACTTAAACAGAAGATGCTCAACACCTTGCAGAGTTAAACATACCATCACAACCTAACACTGGTTACAGCTAACTTTTTTTGTCAGAATTTCACAGGTTTATTTGGTGGATATTTTCATCAGTCATACTCAACAAAAAGAATGTACTTTTTTATTAATGTACTGTATCTGAACTTTTCCCTGCAGTTAGTTTCCCTGGTTCAGCAGTTTTAATGAATTTTTCTACTGAAGAAAAATTAAAGGTCAAAGTTGGAAAAAATAAGGTTAATAAATATGTTACACCAGCCATGAGTGCCTGCATTTATCAAGCTTGTTATGAGCAAGGGTTAACACACTAAGCTCAGTGAAACACGTGTTCATGGAAATTTAAACAAATCCTTGGATGCTTGTTCTTCCACATCTGCTGATGTTGGCACTAATGTACTTTGCATTAGTTTGCCACAGCTGGAGATCTTGATTCACAGGAATGAAAAGAATCAAATTGATTTCCTTCCTTTCCTTCCTTTCCTTTCTTCCTTCCTTCCTTCTTTCATTCTTTCCTTCCTATTTATAAGCCTATTGGAATTACAGTGTAAATTTGTAGACCAGCAGAAAAAAAGTTGGCTGTGGAATAGGAGGAATGCAGATCATTGCACAGAAAATTAGACAATCAGTTGTTAATCCATTGTTAATACGGAGTCCAGATTGAGACGTATGTGTACACAGAGGACTGAGAGACTGTGCATCCCATATTTAGAGTCTCTGTGAGTGATACTGAAATGGCTGACTTCTTGGCATCTGAATACTAGATCTCAACAAAGCATTTAAGCTTTAAGCTTCATCCTGAAATAAATAAGGCACCTAAATAAAAGTTAAGACTACAGCTGTTCTGTTGAATCTGGGCCATGGTGTGCTTTTTTTCATTTATCCTCAGCATTGCTGAGGGTGACAGGGAAGAAGGTTTTCACTGAGATCTTTTCCAGTCCCATCATATTCTTGAAGAAACATTGAAAACTACTGTGCAGTAGAAAACTACTGTAGAATCAGTTCTTACTAGTCTCTGAGGATAAAATGGGGGAAGAACATCTAGGGGAAGATGAAAGAGAAAAATAACAAGCACAGGGCTGGTGCCTTTGCAAGTTGAATGCAACAGGTGTATGGAAGGATGTTTGCAATACCTGTAATCAAGCTAAATACAAAATGTCAGAGGAAATGTTATTTGCTACTCTACAGATAAAAAGAGCTGCTTCTTTTATTCAGGTGTGTGTAATGACAGGAATAATAATAATTTGACACACATTATGGCAAAGACAGTTTCCTTACGGTGTCACCATTATTTTGTTCACATCATATCTGTTGCCAAGCAAAGAATTTAGCATCCCTATCCTATAGTTCCAGCTCCTGTTGACACTAGGCAGAAGACATCTCCAGAGTAGAAAAATCTGTGCTTCCCCAGCTCCCACCTTTCTGGCAGGAGTCCCTTCACCCTTCTGCAAGGACCAAAGGCAGGGAAGCTGTGAGCACCCCTCTGACAAACTATCTGACAGAGAGAGGAACCACACTTCTAGGATCCAGGACCAAGATTTGTTTAATATCTCTTTGGCAGGCACTGGGTAATCACAACTCCTGAACATTAAATTGCCATTTTTGCTTATTTTAAGAAACACTCAGCACTTGCGGGGACATAACCCCAAGTTTGTAACTTTTGCTTTAAAGATCTCACAGTTCACATAGCTTATAACTTCTGTTCCATTAATGATATGGGTATTTGTCATACTGGTGTGGCAGACAAGCTTGTGTTCTTTTTGCATTAGTCAGGTAAAGATTTATCTTAGACTTATGAGAAAGCCACAGTGTGAAGATGCATCCTAAATCTATTCCTCAGCTTTATCTTGGACCAGCATATGGCATTTTAGATTGGTTAATCAGAATTCCTCAGGCATTTTGTCCTGTCTAATACCAAAATCATTAATCTTACGTCTGCAAGATACTCTGCAGATCTGTTGTCACCAGGCACATATTAGCTATACGACTGCCTTCACTTATTGAGCAAATGCATTAATTTAGTTTGCAAGATTTGTTTCCAAACAAACATTCATCTCATCTGTTTCTTGCTGAGTTTTTCCATTGCTAGGAATTTCATAGGCAATAATTGTAACATATCTACTTTTTCAGCAGGAAAATTTAAAGTAAGAATATTAAAATCCAAATTATGCTAAAAACTGGGTTCAAAGTTACACTTTTAAATACAGAATAAAGTTTCATCTTTCTGCCAAGAAAACAGATGTTTCAATAGCCTACTTAACTAGTAATAAGTTACTAAGCTATTAAGTTATGGATTAATTTGCGTATAAGTTCCTCCTGCCAAATTGATACATATATAGCTATGTATATTTTCACATACATATATAAAGCATGTACCTACATGAGACTTCAGTGTAAGAATGGTGGAATCTGGACACATTATCTAACAATTTAAGCTGAACAGATGCATTTCTACCTTGCAAAAGTCTTAACATTTGTATTCCGTAAGCATTGCATTGCTCTATCAACTACTCTACAAATATTTCACTTTAACTTTCCCACACAATACTTTAACACCCTCCAGCAGTGTCAGGTTTGAAACTCAAATCTGTGGCTCACTGCTGAGCTAAACTGTGAATTGTGCACCTTGAAGCTCTTCCCTAAGCTCAGGGCTTCCTGATCACAGAGACCTGCTTGTTGGAAAGGAGGAGGGTAACAGCACTCACATGCCCATAGTTGTTCACATTAAGTTGCTGTTTCTCTCCATTTATTGATTTTAGGCTGACTTCTAAATCAAGAAGCCAAATGAAGTAATTTGGTAACATTGCCCTAGCTAAAATCCAGCCAGACACAGGATAAAAAATCAAAAGTTACTGAGATTAGCCTAATGTGTTCAGTTGTGTTGCATAAGCTCACTCATCTTCTTGCTTGCCGAAAGTCTATAACAATACTGATGGGCAGGACTAGATCAGAACTGGTTTTTTTATACATCATCTTTTTTTTTTTTTCTTATACATCAAGTAGAGATGAGGCTGAGGATTTGTGTATCCTATACTGAGGGCTGGCAGGACACTCGATTATATAGGACTGAATAAAAGGGTAAGGTGGCCTTTTATACTTCCCCTGATCCAAGACAAGCTGTAAGTGCACACGTCAAGACAGCTCCTAAAACATTCTGGCCCTTTACAACAAAAAGCTTATAATTACACTTGTAGTGTCTGAATCTCAGAGTCACCATGAGTCCACTAGAAGTCAACAGTTCCTTTGAAATTCTGGGCATAGTTTTCAACGGTATTTTGTAGAAAGGCAAGATGGGAAAACAAGTATGAATATTACATAAATTATAATTGTGCACACAAACCCACATTTACACATCCAAGTACTCTCCTTGATATATTCAAGCGTGCTCAAATTTTATAAATGGACAAAATGGATTTCCTTTAAAAGTCTGTCAGCCAGCTTGCTAAATTAGGCAGCTTACTAAGAGGAAGACAATTATCTCTATCAAAAGGCATTAAATTAAAAAAGAACTGAATCAGACACTCTTAGATTAATGTGGAAATGCAATAGGCGATTATTTTCTGCTCAAACCTAAGGCCAAAATGAAAGAGCAGTGTTGATATTCATCTCTCGAAGTATATCTGCAGCAACTGAAAATCAAAGCACCAGTGTGATTTAAAACAATTTGTATCATGTAGTTCACATCTATAATTTTCCAAATACGTTTGCAATTTAACCATCATATATCAATCCCAAAGAAACAGAAAAATGGAAAGAAAAAGATGTCCTTTCAGGGCAATGGACTTCAGGGAAATGATTGTTTAGTCCTTTGCTGAAATGAATCTTGAAAAAAAACAATTCAAACATAGATATTTTTTTTTTAAGTGCCAAGTAAACAATTACAATAGTTTTGTTTCATTTTGCTAAATGCAAGTTCACCATTATGTTAAAAAATCAGAAGGGAAATCATCATGTTAAAGGAACTATATGTGTAAAATATGGTAGATATGTCAATGTGTGTCAAGGTCAATGTGTGGCTAATTGCATGCCAATATAATGTAACCAATATATGACTAATTACATTACTTACTGCAGTTCTTGCTTTCGTACAAAAAATTTAAGATTTTAATTATTCTATTAAGTAATCATTTTCAAAAACCCTGACAGACTAGGCAAATTCTTGTTTTGATTATATTGTAATCAGCCTAGTGATACTTCCTTTTCACATCATTAAGCAATAATTCATGGTGCTGTGCAAATAATTCAAGTTAATTCTATCAAAATCACACCTATTTTGAAAGTAATGCAAGTTCCTGTGTCCTGGAAGCAGTGAAGAGATTTTCTATCTTAAACATAATTTTTAATCTGATTTGGGTTTTTACCACCCTTTATGTTCCCCATGCACCTCCTCTAGAGTTACACTGACAACAAGATTTCTGAGAATTCATCTCTATGAATGAGAGCTAATGGCACGTGCTACCCTGAAAATTGGGTGGAAACAGATACTCTTAGGAAACTGATCTTTACTCTCAGGCTATGGACTAGAAACACAAAAGGTTTCTATCATATAATGGGACTCAATGTACAGAGACTGAGCAGTGTAAGAGGGACTGGGACTAACAGCTGTATGTGCAGCCCTGGCTGGCTGACCAGTTGAAAAATACAGGCTGAGGAATGGTTACATAGAAACTAAGAAATTACTTAAGGAATAACGTTCAGCAAAAATGTCAATGTACATAGAGTAAAAATTGCAAAGAACAGTCTGAAAGACCTGCAATCACTGCAATTTGTCATTTTCATGTTGCCTTCAGGGACATTTTTCAAGGGTAGAAATCAAGTCTGGAAACATCTTGGCCATGTAAGGAAAAAAAATCACTGAAGCTGCTTGCAAGCAAAAAAGCTAGAACATTCAGTAAGAGCTGCTCATTTCATCCTGACAGGAGTGTGGATTGCCTCCTTTGCTCCCCATGGGTTGTCTCCCCTGCAGGATGCTCTTTTGGTAAGCACTGTGAATGAGCAATCAAGGCACATGTGCTGGTACGAATTCCTATGCTCTTTTTGAGACATACAGTTGGCTAGTCCTGGAAATCTTCTTCAACACAGAATGGTAGAATGTCTGGAATCCAAAGGGACCTCCGGAGATCGTCTGGTCCAGCTGCCCTTTTGGCCAGGTACTTCTAGCAGTCACCATACAGACTACTTATATCTGTAGCACACTTCTAGCACCTATTAATAACTTAGCTATCTTTTATAAACAATATAGAAATCGAGTCCTAGTACAAAATGTAGCAAAAAAATCCAGCTTTTTGCTTACTGGAAGGAAGCACAGCTTTAAGATCATGGCCCCAGAGGTAGGTACAGAACACCTGGGTCTTGGGTCAAGACAAGGGCAGCTGAAAGACCCATGAACCAACCTGAATGCTCTGGAAAACTTGACCTCTGGGTCTCAACAAGTTGAAAGTCTGGTAACAGAGCACATCCACTGCATGGTCTAACTAACCCATTGAATTTAACAGAACATTATGCTTAACTGACTTTACAGAAACACATTACAGTGGTGCTTCAAGTGCCCAGTTAAAATAAAGGCACTTCTTAGATTCCCAGATTGCCTCTTTTGTGCCCCTGATACATTAGTTTGCTTAAAATTTTGCCTGATTTTGCCAGAATGAGTCATAGCATTACCAAAAAGATATTAATTGGTTAAATTTCATTTTATATCACTAAAGTGCCCATCTGTTACATGGCCTGGTTTTAAATTTCCTGCATCTGGAGAATAGAGGAGCACAGTTACTTGATTATGGATGGCTCTGAAGATTGCAGTTTCCTAGGGTTACATATCTCATGCTTTCTATGTCCCATGGCATCTCCCCAGGGATGGTGCAATGGAACATAGCTTACCTAAATAAAGCATGGCAGCTGGATATTTGTACCGAATTCTGCTGGGATAATAGTTTCTATTTGCTAAAAATTTAGAGTTTTCTTTGTTCTGATCGCTATTGGAATGTACTTTAGTGGTTTGCTGACCCTTTTAATAGGCAAGAATTTAATCTTCTAGCAAGAAAGGAAGCTGACATTTGTTCATAAGTGAGCATACATAGGTAAGTGCAACAAAATAAGACTCCAGCACCCCCAACTTCTATTCCTGTGTAATCATTCCACACAGGGAGTGCTGGGGTAGGATTAACTTCCAAAAATTGTCATGAAGGGAGAGAATTCACAGCAGGCCTGTTTCCTATGTTTATTTGGATATTTATCCATTTATCCATTATTTATCCATTTATTTGGATATTTTATTTGAAAATCCTATCACTTAGATTTTATTTTTGTGAAAAACATAAATCCCTTTTGAATTAGTCTTCTATAACTTTCACTGAATGGGAAAAGAGTAACACACACTTTTTTCCTAATCTCATGAAACATGCAGTTTACTTAAATTGCTCATCATAAGTATCTCCTCTACTCAGACTCCACAGTTGCCTGGCATCCTTCATTCACCTTCTTGCTGGGTTATCTCTTATGCAAGGCATCACAGAGATAGAAATGTCCTTTAGGCTTTGGGCTGACATGCAGTCATTACCCTTAGATAGTTGGATGTCTGTTTAGAGTGAGAGTCTTTATGTCCTAATGGAGATCACTCCAGAATATCACAGGTGCTTGAAAGATCTTAAGTTAATCTTTCACTTACAGTTGTACAAAATGATTATGGGAGACAGAAGAGTAACCAACATTTTTCTCTCTGTCCTCTCTTTCCCCAGATGACAATTACTCCATGAGAGGGAGAGGTCAAAACAGTGAAACTTCAGTAGACAAGACATAGACCTGATCTTGGAGGTAGCATAAGTATTATTAGTAGAAGTACAGATCTGTGTAATGATAATGCCCCAAACCCAACCCTTCTGATAATAACTTCATAAAGCTTCACAGGGACACGCTTAAACTCAACATAGAAGATACATACAAAGGGAATATTATTGTGTAGGTTGGGGGAGAAACCTAAGAGTTGGAACAAGCCTAATATAATTGTTCAGTATAACAAAAAATGTAAAAGATACTTTTGCATTACTTCAAGGAAGAAGGTATCTGCTTTTAGCATGGTAACTCTTCAGAAAGAGCTGAACATGGAATAACAGTATTATTTTTTTTCTCAACTGGATGTCAGTGTTGAGGCTGTGATTCTTACATTTAGCTGAACAAGTCTCTTGCATGTGATGTGGTAACAGAAAAGGTGTATTAAGTCATAGGGTTGAAAGAAACAGCTGTAATTTGCAATTATGTATTTTTGCTTTTTTTATGTGCCTTAAATGTTAAGTTAAAAAGTTTGTAGAAAATCTGGAACATCTAGGATTAAGTTGAAACTTTCTACAAGCAATGGAGGCTGTTAAGACCATAAGTTTCGTCTCAATTAAATGGAATTAATAACTTAGTAGAAATCATTCTCCTATATATTTCTGTTCATCTTTTCTTTTAAAGGCTGATTATTGTAGTTCCCACATAAGTAGGGAATGTAAGGGAGACTTCTGATATTTTATGTCTTCCAAACTCAGCTGTTAGTTTCTAACTGGTTTACAGGATAGCACTAGAGAGGTCAGTTACAGCCACACCAAAGGGATTATTTAGACTGATGTAGCAATCAGTTGATAATTCCCATTGCACCTCTTGATTTAATTTCACTCAAAACTGCTGGGGGTAAGAACTGGCTTCTTAATAAACTAACTCTCTGGATCTTTTCTACCTCTACTAAGAAAACACTATTGAAGCTGCTCTGCTTTGCATAAAATAGTTACATATTCCTGAAATAAGAATATGGAGTCAAGCCTTCATGGTCAATATGTTAACCACTGGATCAAGGAGTCATTCTGATGTTCTCCTGCCAAATGAAGATTTATAAACTTAAAGTGGCACAGATTTGGCAAAAGAAATTAAATCCCACCTAAGAACACCAAGTAATTCAATGGTTGGGCACTGTCCTAAGAGGCAAGAAACTGCACCTATTCCTTGCTCCAGATGCAGAAAAATCTGGACCCTGGTAATAAGATGTATAATCAGCTCAGCATTATAAGCACAGTTCTCAAAGGTCAAAATTTTAGACAGCAACTGATTTAGGGTAGTGAGCATTTAATTTTGTACTTAAAAGCATATCATTAATGCCATGTATTAGAAATTTAAGTCTTTTTCTTGAATTAATGTCTTGTCTCAATCCTTTATATGCAATATATTGTTCAATAGATTTAATGTTTAAAACTGAAGTCACCTGCCATTTGGTCTGTTACTAGTCTGCTTCTTGAGCTTGAGTTAGTAATTCACTTTTTCAGCCAGCATAATAGATATGATATGATTTTTCACATTCTTCCATTTCTGAAGGCTAAAGTACATCTAAACCCTAGAGATGGTGTTCATAAACTACAAACCTTCAGGGTTTTCATAAACCTTAAGGTTTATGAAAGTTGTTTTAAGCATACAAAAGAACAACTTTAGCTTCAATAAACACAGAACTGCTAACAAAAACTCTGCAGAGAGCAAACATTTCATGTCTATTCTCTAATCTGCACTTATTTTAATTGCAAAGATGTAGAATACACCAAGCACCATGCCAAACTAATTTGTCTTGAATAAAATAGAAACACATTGCTTCAGGGAAAATGTTCATTAAAATTGTTTCCTTTGTACCTGCTTCCTCAGGTGCCTCTTACATGATCCAACTTGGTATTTTGCATTTAAGACAAGTTCTTTAATGCAGCAACTTTCCTTCTTTTCTCCTTCTGCCAGTCAAATCATATTACAAAAGCTTCTTCTACACTCAGCCAGACAGCTTGCTGTGAAGTGCTCACTTTTCTTTAAAAGTAGATATGACATGCAACCCACTGCTCTGTACAGTGTGTCATCAAATCATGTGTGGCATAATCCCCACCCTGCTATGTTAGAAAGGTAGCATGTATTCAGCTGTCTATCACTTCTCTATGCTTGTTAAACCTTTGATGAAGTCAGTGAGCCAAAATAGAATGTGAAAAATAGATGATCTTTTGAAAGCTTTATGAAAGGGTACTCAGGCATGCAGTCATGTAAAGAAAAGTACAGTATATAAGTATAGAAGGAAGAACAGGTATCACAGAATGCTTTCCATTAAAATAACATCAATTTCCATTAAAATAATCAACATCCATTAAAATACCAATCTGCATTTTTGGTTATAAGTTAATGAAAATATCTTCTTTGCAGCTTAATGGCGACTTTACTGTAAGCTTTATGCAGGTGAATGAACTTTAAAACATTGCTATTCTGCTAACTCATTTAAGACTTAGAGTGTAACATAGACAACTCTGTCCTTATCAGTGGGAGGAAGACAGTAAAATGCCATCTTGGATTTCTTCAATAAATTATACACATATGCCATCTGTTGATTACATATATAATTTTATATGTCTGCACAAGTGTACGCCTTAGATCTATGTCTACATTTATTGCATATCTTAAAAAATAAAAAAATACAAACCCAATGTCATAAGAAAGATTGTTTTTCACTATTTAATGGGCACAGCATGACATATTTGTGAAAATCATTATATATTATTTTGATATTCCCAAGTGTTGAACAAAATTACCCAAATCATGACATTTCTTAAACATTAAATGGATATTTCCCTTCATTAAAAATGCATACATTTTGTGCTCCTTGAGTCTCCAGATGCACACTTTACATGGCTTCAGCTATCTTTCCCTGCAACCCTAGGACTAGAAAATTTCCATCCTTACAATGAAATCTGAGGCTCATTAATTTCATTACTCCAGTAGTAAATCTACATGGGTTGCAAGGCTGCCAACAAAATCTTAAGAACTGGCCATACTGGTAGAGCCCAGTTTGCTCAGAGAGGCCTAAAGGGCCAGCTGTGGGCCTCCTACATCTTCAAAGGCAGAAACAGCAAAACCTTCCCCCCGACTAGTTATCCCACTTGGGTTTTGTTTTGGTATCACCTCTCCAGACAACTTGTTAACTGGTGGCTTTTAGCTAGAGAGTGAGTCCCCAGTAGGAAGTGGTACCTTGAGATACACAGCAGCAACTTTAAAAATATTTGGCATGGATGCATCAGTGCGTGGACACTTGCAATAAGAAGGGATCATGGCATGTTCTCCTGGTATTCGCTGAGGATCAGTGTTTTAAGAAGCAGTAACTTTAAGCCACTAGAAAATGGATCGTTGGACTTTCATTATCTACAATTACATTTAGGATTCAGAAAAGATGCAATGAAAAGCTTCATCCTCTATCCTTCCTACAGAAAGAGCCTTTGCTAGTTGAGAGATGTTGTTGTCACCTTTTGACTTAAATATGCTTTTGTTACTAAACAAATAACACATGAATTAGATCAAAATATAAGTACAGACTACTTGTGAGTCGAGTATAATATACGAATTTTAAAGATGACAGCTACTGTCATCTTAATAGTAGAATTGAAGCTAACATAGAGAAACCACGGACACATGCATGGTTAAACCCATGTATAGCCTTTGACTTTGTGTCTTTGTTTGCAATTAGTGCTGAAAAGCAAGACCACATCTCTGTGATGCAAAGCAGTGTGTGATAGATGGTGATGATTGGAGATTTGTTTCAAAAGCAAGCTTCTGATCTAAACTAAAGTGTTGGAGGAACTCCCTTTATCTCCTTTGCATAAGGACCTCAGCAGTGTTTATCCATAAAAATTAAAGGAGGTGATCAGAGTATTAAGAGTAAGAAAAAAAGAGGATGCGTTTATTGCTTGTCCTACTGGGGCAAGCTATTCCTGGTTACCTTCAGGCAAGTAATAAGCAACAACAGAAGCAGAGTTCTAAAGATGGGTGACTGTTTCTCTGATATTTGTGTGCAATCAGCATCATTGAAGCATGTTTTTAATTTGTTCATTTGTTGGCATACAGAGTTGACAAGGAGATGTGAGCCTTTTTCATCTAGAAAGGTGTGATTAGCAGAGGCAAATGCATAATACAATTGGAGTGTCCTTTTACACCACTATAGTACGTTTATCTAACACTAACAAACATTCAGTCACTAAAAAAGACTTCTTTCCTCCAGCAATTGCTGCATTCTATTTGTCACTGGGTTTCTCCCACATCAGTCATAGGTTGTTACTCTGCAGAAGTCCTACCCTGTAGATATTACAACAGCCAAAATATCTCATTGTTTCATGTATATTAGAGGGTTTTTTAGGCAGCAGGAAGAAAAGTGCCTCTTTTCATGCTGCTAATTATATATATATATGCAGACAGGAATATGCAGTGGAGCATGAGAAAGACATAACAAATCAAAGCAAAGGAATGTTTCTAGTATTCCTGTCCCTCTGTTATGAGTTTGGTGTGAATGGAAAAATTATATAGTCTGATACACTCTTTGTGAAAGTCATCACTATTGTGCGATTCAGAAAAATGTAATTAATTGCTTTAGGCTGCCACTTGTTTTACCTCTGTATTGCTACCATACAATCAGAGGTGTGGTCACAGACTCACAGATCTAGAAGGTCCACCTACTGCCTTGAACACAGGATGAACTATCCTTATGCCATTTGTAGCACTTTTGTCTGCTGAGTACTTCTCATGGTGGGGGTTCCTCTATCTTCCCAGACTAACATTTTACTACCCTTGCTAGTAGAAAGGCTTAATGTGTAAGCCAAGTCTTCACCATTACAGTTTAAGACCATCATTTTTTTGTCCTGTCCTTAGCAAACACAGCAAAGTAGTTTATTCTCTTCCTAATTACTGCAGTCCCATATATACTTAAAGATCATTTTCACACCCTTTCCTCTATTTTCACTTCCATTCAATCACAAAAATATACTCTTTAAGCATCTGTTCAGCTCCCCACTAAGGTCTTTGTATGACCAGCCCACGTGTTTCTTGAATTTTGGACACTCAACAATGAGTACTGGTTTTTGACTAAAAACCAAGCATGTGCTGAATAGAGTAGGATTCTTTCACATGCTACATAGACTATATCCCCAGCTATACATCACCTTGCAATGTTTGCCTTGCTCACTGCAATACGATGTTGGTGACCCACAGTTGATCTGGAAGTCAAAATAAGCTTCAAATCTTTTCTCTAGAAAAATGCTGTTTAATTAATTTAATGAATGAAACTGCCCTTTCTCAGCAAAATTTCAAGTAAAGATAAACATAAAATGACTTTCTGTTTGCGTGTGGAATTTTGTTTGCATAGCACTTACATGTTTATATTGACTTTTGAATGGCAGTATTTCTAAAAAAACACTTGGAAGTTGTGCTTCTATGGACCTATAATTTGTGACAAGGCCTTTTTGAAAACCTGAACTTCAACACTGAAAATCTTGGATGGCAAGTAGCAAGCCACGAGCCTTGGTCTGTGAAAGCAGGCATTTCAAGGCTGATGCATAAGGAATAAAGCTGATACATGATGAACGCACAAAAGCAGAGAGAAAAAGGCAGGCACTCAGAAATGGATAAATGGGTTTAGTTCTTACTAAAAGGAAACCAAAATTAAACGTGCTGAAGGCTCAGAAAAGGATCCTGCGCAACTCTTCCGTTTGTCACTCTTATGTCAGCAGTTTTCTCTTTTGGAGAGGTCTGCTCTTCCTGCTGCCAGCAGGTGCCTTGTAGATACTGCAGAGATGTGCAAATAACATCAGGCAACTTGAGTGGGTGCAATCTGACAGCCCCACCAGTTCTGCAAGAGGGCGGATCAGGGCTATGAATAAGGGGATCTGCTCTCAATTGCCACCATACTTTGCTTACAAACTAAGTGTTGGTGACACATTTGGGCACAAATAAATTTCCCATTGACTGCCTTGTGGCAATTATAACCAAACTGCATTTTTTTCTGTTGATTTTCACATCTATGGCTTTATTACTTTAGTGTAATCCTAGGGTCATCTCAGCAAAAGGTGTCTGGATCAAATCCTAGAATCTACATTTACTTTTTTATTCACTCTGTTTCTGTAGGAGTAGAATCATGGAATCATAGAATGATAAGGGTTGGAAGGGACGTCTGGAGATCATCAAGTCCAACCCCCCTGCCAGAGCAGGAACACCTAGGGCAGAACACACGGGAACAGATCCAGGAGACTTTTGAAAGTCTCTAGAGAAGAAGACTCCACTATCTCCCTGGGCAGCCTGTTCCGTAGCTCTGTCACTCTCACAGCAAAGAAGTTTTTTCCTCATGTTGAGGTGGAATTTCCTGTGTTCCAGTTTGTGACCATTACGTCTCGTCTTATCACAGGGCACCACTGAAAAGATACTGGCTCCTTCTACTTGACACCCACCCTTCAGATATTTGTAAACATCAGTAAGATCCCCTCTCAGTCTTCTCTTCTCCAGGCATAAACAGTCCCAGGGCTCTCAGCCTTTCCTCATAAGAGAGATGTTCCAGTTTGACTGAAGGCAAATTGCATAGAAACTGAGTAAGAAACTTAGTACATCTCTTCTTGTTAGAGAAATTTTATAGCATGAAGATTCATGAAGTTATATTTCTACAAATGTATAGTCACTAGAATGGCAAGGGACAGCTGCATTACTCCATTGCAACAAAGGAAATCTCAGCACAGTATATCTCATTGGTATATGCTTTTTCCTCCTGTTCTAAATCAACACTCATTACAGCTAAGACACAATTATAAAAAAATATGAGATGATTCTTACTTGCATTTACAGCTGCATATAAGCAACGAGAACTTCAGTAGATGATAGAAAAAATTCATAAGCAATAAATTAATTAATTGTGTTTCAGGGGAAAAAAAATGTGATTTTTTTTTTCTTGTGCTTGTAGAAATGATAAATAAATAATCCAAGGATTAAAGTCTAAAGATGACAGAGCTGTTTATTTGAGCAGTGAGAGCAGCACTGGGAATTAAGTGAATAATTCTAACACCCATGACTGCAGAAGTGTTGTCATAGTGCTCCATAAATATACCAGCTCTGTAAAAATACTGAGTTTTTACTCTGTAAAAATTCCTTATGAATGATCCATTCTATTGAAAATTTCCCCCAGCCTTAACATCACATCTTCTTGTGAACCTTACCAGGGGGCATAAAGCCCTCTAATTCATTCAGACTTTACCAAAAGTTTTCACAGTAAAGCCTAACATTTAAAAATGTGTTCATCACAGAGGCAGATAAGTCTCTGGCAGCTTTAAGGAATATGAGCAATTAAAATTCAAATTTCCAGAAGAGACCCAGCTCAGGGCAGGCTTCCTGGACTCACTGGGGCAGTCAGACAGCCAGAGCAAGCTGGCAGTCTGTCTTTCGTAAGCCCTGGCTGTCAGGCTTCCATCTGCCTGGGTCTGCTCGCTACGTCTGCTTGAGCCAGTGGGTGGGTGTTGCAAGCTACAGACACTCCCAGGCACCCAGAGGCATGTGGCCATGTGTGCAAAGACATGCAACATGTGCTTAAATCTGTCTGTGCAGTCAAACTTAAGGCAACAGCCAGACCATCAAGGATAAGTGAGTTTCCATGTGTCTCACCAAATTCAGTGCAACAGGCCATAATATGAAGCTGTAATGTCACAGTTGCTGAGAGCTGACAGTAAGTAGAAGATAACATAGCAACTTAATGAATTTGCCTTCATCATGATCAATAAGTGGTTTAATATGGTCTTTAATATCCAAGGCTTCTGCTCCAGGTAATCATGGAGCATGCATTCAAAGAACAGTGTAAATACTAGCAGTGCTCCGAAAATTGAAAACAGATGCTAAAGCTGTAAGAGCTATTCTCAGTCCTCTAAAGAAAGAAGAAATTCCTCCAAAGTACTTTCTAGACAACACTGAAGTATTAAATCATCAAGGAACTGTGTCACAAGGCTTTACATATAGTCAGGTTGTAGCAATTTGGGGCATATGACAACACATTGCATACTGTGGTGGTGTTTAAATACAGATGTTCTTTCTCATCTCCATCTGGTTGTTCTTCCAGATCCATAATAACAGTAGTAATAATTCTTATTTCAACATAAGAAAGAGGATGAGCAGCACATCCATTTGGGATCAAGACATCAAGGGAAAGTTTATACAACATTTCCTGGTGTTATTACACCCACTCAAGCTCGAGGGAAAATTATTGTCAATACTTCGTACTGAACTCCTATCTGTTGCCTCGAGGACTTCACTGGTACACAAAATTACAAATAATTTAAGATCAAAAGAAGCATACTAGCATGTAAAGTTTGTCTTTCTGATGAAATTAATAATAAGAAACCTGCTTAGGGAAAATAAACACTTCTGAAGAACAACAGTTAATGTTTTAAGTAGGGAGAGCAAGCACACATAAGAATTAGTAGTGTAAGAAGCCATATATTAGCTGGTATCGTGAGAAAAATCATGTAAACATGCTGTGTTCATATTTACATTTTATTTTTAAGATATCTAGATTTCTGTGATTAATAAAATTAGAATGAATATTCATGTATTTTGGATACACGGATGGATCCATTTTGGATCCATTTTACTGAATCTTTTCTATTTGTACAACAACTTTGTATTTTAATAATTTTTAATAATCTGTTTAAAAATTTGAATTATGTCTTCATCAAAGTTCAATTATTTCTCACTTGAGCAACCATTATCTTGCCAAAGGTAAGGAAAAGTAGTTCTCTGAAAAAAAAAAGGGTGACGTAATGTCATCAAACACATCCCATAGTCTAAACCAAAACAGGAGTAGAAGAAAAATCAGCTACCAGTGTGCACCTTGAAAAGCAAGCCTACTATTCTAACATGAAGGAAGAAAAGAATTACCAAATGACTTTACATCACAACCGTAACTCTCTGACCTGAGGTATCACACACAGTTGCTAGGGAGAGCAATGGTGTAAAATGAGGACAAATGGCTGACATGCAGCCATTTGTGCAGTACTGGAAAGAGGTTTTTTCCAGCAGCTATTTCCAAATCACTGGGCTGGGAACAGGCAGAAAGCGTGCACTTCTGGGAGAACAAGAATTTATAAAGTGCTTCCATTCAGCTAAGGGCACCTTACGCCTAGTATTAGAATAGTCACCATCTTGCTTGCAACATGACATACCTATCCAGCTAAAAAATACAGATTTTGAGGCCTTAAGATAGAGCTGCTTCTGTGGGGACTGTGACACTGTGTCTAGCCAGAGACCCTTGCACTTGCACTCAGGCTTCCTCTGATGGCAGAGATCTAAAATAGTTTCTGTCATCTTGTCTACACAGGCAGAAAGGGAAATGCATCTCCCATTAACGTCCAGAGACTGTGAAGCATGATCATTTGGATATACAGGAGTACAGCTGTACATGTGCAGAGTATCTTCTCTTCTAGCAGGAAGCACAGCCCCCCCCCACCTTAATGAAGCCAACATGACTTGGGAATGCCTTCCCATTCTATAGAAAATTAAAGTGTGACTGCTTCACACATTTTTTTCAGCCACTCAAGGTATTTTCTGGTGAAGAGCAAGCTCTAATTTTCACAAGCAAATACAACTGGTAACTTATTTTAGAAAATATAGCTTTCTTTTTTCCAGCATCCTTGTAAGGAAAGTATCCTCGAGTTTTTCTGGTTGCTAAATGGATAATGAATGCGTCTCAATGTGCCTCAACAGAGGAAAACACCTGATGTGAAAATACCAAAAATAGTACTAAATTTTCAAATCAAACATAGCCGTAACTTTTTCCCACCTATAGGTGACGTAGATTCACATTTGAATCCCATGCCAATCGTGAGTATTGACAACTTCACAAGCAAAACAATAGATGTCCAGCCTAGATTTGAAATTTTTGTTTTTATCGAACATCTAACTTATTCTCATGCAGTGTTAGACCACCACAGGAAAAAGGGACTACACTGTAGAGTCGAAAACTAGTGCAGAAAGTCAATGCTGCTTTGCTTAATGTTTGTGATAGTATCATCAAGGAACTTAACACATATTTCAGTCTGACACAATCTTCTTTTAATTTCTAAATGCTTGTGGATTTCTGCAGACCTCTGCCTAAATAAAATCAATGTTATTCTTAAATAGCATATGATATTTAAATGTTTTAAAAATTAAACAACCTTGCTGGATCAGTTTCTCAAATTCAGCCGAGCTACACTCAACACTAAGCTTGCAAGGAAATGGAAAAGTGACTTCTGTTGTCTTCGCCTTCTTTCCTGTATCACATCTCTGGCAGTAGCAGGAGTGTCTTTTGAGAGCCTGTTTGTTTCAAGGTATTTCAGATTTCACCTGTACCATCTTTGTTTATCTTCAGCAATTATATGCTTATCAGGCTGACTAAAAATAATTCAAAGACTTTGTTCCACTCCATTAAGGAGGTTTCAGCATATCGGATGCCAAGTGATGTAGTGATAAAAGATATATAATCATGCAATTAATTATTCTATTTCCTTGTGTAAATGATGCATAAAGTTTGATTACCGGAAGAAGGGGATGATCCTTTATTCATTGAGATATTAAAGTTATTAGGCATGTAGATATGAAAATTATAAAAATATTATAGAAATATACTTAATTAAGATTACAACTTGAACCAAGAGCCAAGACATTGAAAGAGTTGACATCCAGATGAACCCACCTGCTGTTTTTTTCTTGTCTGATCAAATCTAAAGTAATACTATTACTAACCCTTTATTTCTGTCCCTCATTGTTTATTATCTCCCTGAAAAGGTGATACTCCCATGTTAGTTTTAGAATTAATGTGCATAGTGACTTGTCATCTTTCTCCACCTGTTCACTTCGCTTCACATGATAGGTCTTAAGACTGACAGACTCACATTTGGTGAGTGAATAATGAAACTTGTTGAGGTGGCTACCCGATGCCATCAATATTAATCAGACAGGGTGGTTGTGATTGGGAGGTAGAAATCTGTTCATTCCAGTGAGACTGTAAAGTTGTAACAAAGGCTAGGGATCTATCCTTGTGCTGACAGATACCCACCCGAATTCACTTTCTCCTACAGAGTCCTCTGTTCTAGCATTTAACCATTTTGAGACCACATTTTCGAAGTTCTTGTGAATCCTTATCCCAGTGCCCTACCTGAGAAGAACTTTAAAAAAAAGCAGATGGAAAGAAAAATAACTAGAAGGAACTGCTCAGATACCTGCTAGAAGCACACAAGTACATTTCATTTTCTATTCCACAAGACACTGCAGTGCTTTTGCATACAGCAGAAACTCCTTATTTTGTACTTCATTATTCATATCTTGGGTAAACCACAAAATCCAAGCAGAAGACAACAAGTTCTTCCCACATCCAGTAAAAAAAAAATAAATTAACAGCAGAAGTTAAAGGGATGTTTTATTTCCAGTAAATCGTTGGTTTTAAAGAATGAAAAATTAACTGCTTTCACTTGCCTGCAAACAATTAAAACTAGAACTGGACTGCCAGCATTAATTAAAGCTAATCCCCAGATTCCACCGTACTTCAAGATAACTACACTGTTGCATTCCTCATGAAACACTCTTCTCAGAGGAGCAAGAGGTATAATGCCAACAATTTTTTTGTGAAACATCTTCCCTTTCCAGGGGTATGTAAGCAGATGAGTAAAATAGAAATGGTTATATAAAAAACTGAATCAGACAAAAAAGAATAAATTGCTTTAAAAAAAAAAAATCATCAGCATGAGATGACTAATATGGAATCCAACCAAGTCTGTGCCATAAGCTGAACTAAAGATCAACACAATACCTCCTTCAAGATGGACATATTTTCAGTACTTTCAGTTTAAAGAATTCATTCCATTTGTAGAGTCCAGGGGTAGTATAAAGCAATTCTCCTGAGTAATAACTAAGTGGAAACAAATCATGTATGGCAGACACAGAAACGACATTTAATTAAAGATATGAACATTTTTCAGGGATTTAATTCAGGTTCTGAAGAACTGCTTCGTGTTTGCTCTTGTTAATTAATTTATAACCCACAGCAGCCTTGGCCTACTCTAAGAATGCCAACATCTGAAAATTAAACTAAATAACATTATATAAAGTAGCAGATGGGGAAAGGAGTGGTTTAAACACAAAGCTAAATCCTACTGCTGGAAAGTAAGCAAAAGGCAAGGAACAAAAAGCAATTTATTCAAAGGACTAAGTCCAGCAAGTGAATGGCAAGAAACTCACAAATATCCTTCTGCACAATATTAAAAATAAGAACATCTGTTTTACTATAATTATTATAAACCTCCAAGTTTACTGCAAGTCATTCTTTTCATGTATAAGGCCGCCATCCTAATCAACAAAGGAACAGCACTGAAAATGTGGAATCCAGCCCAAAGGTTTACTGAAGTTTGAAATCTTTCAGGTCTTCCGCATCTTTGGAGTTTAATTTTTAATGAATATCCTAACTGTTGCTTTTCATCCAACTTCTGTCTGCAGTCATACTTTTATATAGGAGGTTTTGTGTCAAATTTCTAGTCCTGCAACAAACCCAGACAAAGGTGGAGATGGACAGATGATACTCACTTTTTATTTGTGAAAAATATTTTATGATTTTTTTCTCTCCCCCTTTTTTTTTTTTTTTTTTTTTTTTGCATTTTAGGAACAAAAAGTTCACAAAGGCAATTCTGTCTAGTTGTAAAGGATCTCACAAAATTATCATACCTGCCCAAGCTCAGACAGGCCTATTGAACACTGAGCTCCCTGTTAGGACACCTAACTTACGATGCTGGCAAAAAAACCCCAACATTCTCACACTCCAAATAATTATGTAAGTCAGCCAGAAGTCTTCGAATATTGGTCTGACAGGTACATGCTGCTTTGTCATATATGAATTTACCCTGGTACTATGCACCAGTTTTCTGAGGTACTATGCAAGGTGTGTCAATACTGACTGTTTTCTGCTAACTTTTCACAACATTAACTAAGGTCTTTCCAGACTTTTATCCAAAGAGTTGAGGCAGAGGAGGAAGTCTGTTTATGCAGTGAACTAGTCTGTCAACATTGTTGCAGATAAGGCCAGTTGCACAAATGTTCTTGGCACTGTGTCTTCCATGTCTTGCCCTGGGGCTGGTAGTAGTTCCTGGAGACAAAGAACTATATCAGTTTATCTAGTTGTTTTAGCAGATGGACAGTGTGACCATCTATCTGAATATTGAAAGCAGTTTGATTGTGTCTGCTGACAGCTTCACAGTCTATTTCAGAAAATGTGTGCTGGTAGGAGATTTGTTCTTGCATGTGAATGAATAACCTAACCCTTCACTTGAAAGGGCTTGTAGATTGTTCATAGGGGATGTGTTTCCTATGTCATCAGAAATACCACTGTTTTCTCCTGCATACTTAGGCTTCGATGGATGTATTTCTTGATTGCATCTTCTATTTGTTGATGTCTGTGAGACTTCATGGATGAAACTAGCCTTTCTATGAGGTTGCCACTACAATTACGAAAGAATTGTTTTTTTCTAAATAATATGATGACATCTTGTTATATAGCATTTTCTGTTTAAGAACAGTTAAAATCTACACCAAGACATCACAGTTCTCTGTGTTATTTTTGGTCTTCTTATACTCAGTGAACAACGAGTAACACTTTCAGTGATGAACATCTTCTACAGTCTCAAACTTTTTGCTCATACTGGCTGAAATTCTGCTCTCTTCCCCTGTTAGGGCACTGTAGAGTGACACAGCCAGCATGCAGTCCATTGCACCTGCTCACCTTTCCAGAGGACCATTGTCCTTTCAAGGGTGTGTGTTTACTTCTGAAGCTACATTTCATATCCAATATCCCTCAGGAAGCTGCTGCAGGGACTCCCAGAAGTTTCTTACTAGGTGGAGAGTTTGTTGCCTACCTTCTTTTCTAGTGTGGTCTTCAGAGGATAACCATTGTGAGAGTGCTGTTGCATTACCCATGATATTGAATCTGTATCAGGTTAAGCCAAATTTCTGTAACAACCACATTGGAATGCAGTTTAGATTCTAGACAGCATTTAAAGAGGTTGGGGGGAACCAACCAAAAAAAGACAGGTAAGAAGATGTGTAGGTGCGTGGTGCAGCTATGCCAGGGGTGGGTGGCAGATGAAACTGGTAGGAAAATAAGTAGTGGCAGATGGCTCGATTGAGGGAATCCAGGCAGTGGAACAAGGTCTGTTCTTGAAAGTATTTCTACATCCAGTAAAATATGAAGAAAAATTATCTGTCTGAGCTATTCTGGTCCCCTCACAAATGTTCTAAAATGAGGTTTTCGAAACACCATGCTTCTAAATAAGAATAAGAGGTAGCAGCATAAAAAGACATCCTCTGTGGCAGAGGGAGAACATAATGCAAAAGAATTTACCAATGCAAATAGCAGTATTGGCAGGTTTTTTTAAAAAAAAACAAACAAAAGGAAAAACAAAAATGTAGCACATATATTTTCATATCTATCACAGGAAAGGATAAAACCCTATATACCACCAATCTTATCTAACATCTACTTTTGACATTATTCAGACTGTCTTTTAGGGATTCTTCAAAACCATCAAAGTTAAACAGCTAGCTCTATTGGCAAGTACTATGCAAACAAACATGCAATACAAACTGTGAAAATAGCTAATCCAAATGACAACTACTTCCTATTTTTGACAAGTATCCAGATTGGCAAATTCCATGAAAACCAAGGAGTCAGCTAATGTTTAAGATGGTGTTGTTTCTGTGCATTCACAAATTTTCCTCTTTGGTCCCAACAGATTTCCTACAAATTTCAATTCTAAAACATTTCTGTTAATGAATCGCATGGTAAAATTATCCTATCAATCTTACAGCTAAACGCAGTTTGGCACAGTGTATCAGAGTACTTAGTGTCACAAAAAGATGTAAAATTCAGAATCACACAAGTAAAACTTCTGACATTTCCCCCTCCTGCTTCTCCAACTGCACCAAGTGCAAAATGATTTAAGGTCAAATCTTCACTAGACAAAGCAGTGCATGTTCAGTGGAGCATGAAAACCCCCACCCCTATTATCACAGAACCCATTTAAAGTGGGAAAAAAAAAAAAAGAAAAAAAAAGAAAAAAATCACTAAGCACAGTTTTACCAGAGAAAAAGCAAATAATTCTAAGAAAGCTCAAGGCTGAATAGTGCTGTTATATAGATAACATTGGCTTCAACAGAAACAATGCCTCCCTGGCTCTGTTCATTATCCTTCTATTCTGCTGCTTCAAACCTCTTGTTATTTATCTTGAAATATTACCATTTCTTTTCAGCCAACTAAAAATTAACTTCAGACTATTTCTTGCAACCAGTAAATACATTTTAAAAAAATATTTGACAGTAAATTCCTCAAAAACATGAAGGCCATCTTTATTCTGAATGCTTACAAAGGAACCGCTTTAGCTAATTTATTTTACTGTATTGTTAGCTAAGATGGTTTCACAGAAATTTTTACCTTCTGTGAACTCTGTGCCCTGTATTCTTTTGTGATGCATGGGGTCTGAGTGTATGTGAAGAAAGTGCACAACCCCTGGGCAACTGCTTATGTACTCCAGTAGTACTGGTAAGGGAAGCAACAAACTGTGGCACCTGACTTCCTTAGAGTCTGTTACAGAAGTCATTGATTCACCAGCAGTGAGTGTTGTTTTGGGCAGAGAAACAAATTCTTCAGCTTTGTGATTTAGGGGTGAAACATGCTTTATGAAGAGCTTGGTCCATGCTTGAGATTTATCCTAATTTTTTTTTCCGCTCTGAATTTTCTGGAAATTCAGTATTTGACAATAAAAATCCACTCCCCTCCTGACCTGATGTGAATTCATAGTGGACTGGAGAGCGACAGTCTGAGCATTTTTGCACCTGTCTCTGCCAAAAGCTGAGAAGAAGGGCTTTGGCTCTCGCATTTCCTGGCGGAAGATGACAACCATCTCCCGGCTCCGCCACCAGTTTGAGATGCACTGGAACAACCCAGCTACATCCTCCCCTTAGTCTGCTGCCTTGCCATCTCACGTGCATCAACATTCAGATACTGAGCCACTGTGTCAGCTTGGCCCCGGTCATCTGCAAGATGACATACCCAAGCTTAGTGTCTTCATTTACACAAGAGCCACACACTGTTTCAGACCTGTGGATCAGCATCTCTGACATATACAGGTAAATAAAAGAATGCCAAAGCCTAGCCCTTGCAAACCTAAGATACCCATATTCCTCACTGAAAGGGCCAGGATGTTTCCAAGGCTGTGCTTTTTTAAATCCCTTCCTGTCTTTCTATGGTCCACATCCCATGGTAAGAATGAGCAGCAATAACATCCTCATTTCAATCACTGTGCAGGGGATGGCCTTGTCAGCAAATTATTTCTGCAATAAAATGTGAGATTATTGGGCTAAAGAAGCAGTGTTATTGAACACAAAAAAGTAAGTGGTATGATCAATAAATAATTCCACATGATTGGGAGGTAATTCATTCTCTCTAAAAAGTCTCTTCAAAGGGAATAGTGGAATTGACATGTCCAGAAGTTTATTTTTGCTTATATGATCAGTGGACACTGGGATTTTTCTTTGGTTCTTAGCTTTGTAATTGAGAATTCTGGGGATTTTAATAAAACACAACATTTTCTCTGGGAGAAGAATGATTTTACTTTAAAGACGAACCTGAAACCTTTTTCTACCACACAAATCACTACAGTTCAGCACCCTGAATGTATCTTTTCCATGGAGGGGTCAGAGACTCAGGCTCATTTGTAAAATAATCCCAGGCAAAAGAGTAACTCCAGAGGTTTAATTCAGTCTTTCCCTAACTTCATGGGGGGCTGGACCAAGCCCTGCCCTAAATGAGCCATGGAAGCAGACCCTTCTTGCATGCTCATGCCTCTAGCAGAAGCCTGGAGCGACCATCTTAATGCAACAGATTTAATACCTTGAGTATCACAGCAGTGACTTGAGCACACAGAAATCCTGGAAATAGATGGAGATAATTAGCGACTGTCGTGCAAAGCACCTACAGGGACTTGTCTTTCAGTAGATGTTGTTTAGGCTCATGCAGTGATATTCATGAAATGTTCTGAAGGTTTTAAAAGGACGAACGTTTTTCTTGTTGTTTTGTCTTCCTTTCACAAGATTAATTACTGGCTACCTGTTAGAGTGTACGTGCTAATGTGTTGGACTGGCAGCAGTGCAGGAGGGAATTCTACCTCAACTGGCTGAACAAGCACTTTCCCAGCAAGCAAAATGGAAGTAAATTGTGTCTACAGAAAAAGTGCCTTGTGACATACCAAACACCATCAAGAGGGAAGAATTTTGCCTTCCTTCTTTTCCTGTGTCAGGCTGCCACTTCAGAAAGGGTAGATGGTAACTAAGGCAAAATCTAAGCAGACATGGGCCTGCACGGACCCAGTACCACGCCACTCTGAAAACCTTGTAGCCATATCACTGCAGCACCAGCTCGGTGAGGATATGATAGAAAATATAACAGATAATCTTCATCTCCCTGCTCTGCTGCAGTTTCCAGGGCTGGCTGGTTAGCATGTGGTAGGACAGGCAACGGGTTCACATACATCACCACGAAGGCATCTGCAAAGGCTGGCACAAGAGGCTGTGGAGACTCTGATTTAGGTTTATGGGCTAAAGCTCCTGGCTTGGTCCAGCATGGGAGAGGGGCACAGCAAAGCCAGTAAACCGGCTTCTGAAAAAACTATTTAACTGACATCATCACTAATAATGTCTAGAACATGCATGTATGATTTTCAAGGAAGAAACAACAGAAAACAGAACATGGAGGAGGAAATGACACATGAATAAAAAACAAGAAGGTAGCAAAGCAGTTATTAACAAAGTTATATATGAATCTGCACATCTAGACCTCTGAGTGCTAAGAAGAATGAGAATTAAATTGAGAAGCCAGAGTCTTTGTTATGTCTTAAGTCCTATCAATTTTCTCATTAAAACCAAAAGAATTTATAATGCCTCAGAAAACATTATGTTTAGATTGAAAATCTTCCTTATTTTTTGTCATTGGGATATTTTCATTCCCTTACCAATGAGTTTTACATATTAATTTTCTTCCATATAATACTATTCTCTCTTTTAAGTTTCATGCTTTCTTGCTGCTCTTCATTTTTTGTTCAAAAGCAAATATTTTTCTGGCCATTTTTTTCCTTTGTACTTTTATAGGAAAAAAAATCTGTGGTCAAAACACAAGCAATGGATAAGTCATTTATAAGTGAAGTAGAAAGATTGTCTAGGGAACACACTTTAACTTCTAATTTTTAAATCAAGAGGCTGCTCTTCATCAAACAATCTGAAATACTGACTCAGAAGTAGGTGATTCATGTCATAAATATTTTTTTTCCCCTAAAAATGGGACATTTCAACATACCTGGGGTCCAAAAGGAAGGTGTTCTGAAGACAAACCAAAATGATTCTGTGATTCTATCCAATCCCCAAGATCCTCTGTTTCACTGTGATTGGCACTGTGTATGTAAAGGGAGAACATTGAACTCAAAAAGAAATACAATAGATGTCCCTATGAAGTAAAAAATTTTGGTAGAGCAAAAGTTTGAAGCTGTCTGGATTCAACAGAAGCTACTGCTCACATACAGTACCCATATTTGATAATTTCATAGAATCAAAAAGGTTGGAAAAGACCTCTAAGATCACTGAGTCCAACCATCAAACAAACATTGTCATGACCAGTAAACCATGTCCTGAAGTGTCATGTCTACAGGTTTTTTGAACACCTCCAGGGATGGTGACTCCACCACTTCTCTGGCCAGTCTGTTCCAATGCCTCACCATTCTTCAGCCAAAGAGCTTCTGTTAGTGAATCTGCACTGGAAATCATTAATTGCCATCCTACCATGCATATGTCCCCTTTTGCATTATTCCACATAGGAATTTTGCTTTGCTTTGAACTAGCCACTGACATTTGTGTAATGTATTATCTGTCTTGGAATCATAGAAACATTTTGGTTTGGAAAAGACCTTTAAGATCAAGTCAAACCATTAACCCAGCACTGTCAAGTCCACCACTAAACCGTGTCCCTCAGCACTATGTCATTTCTGTTTGCAAGACCATGGTGGAGTGGAAATAAACTCCTAAGTCTCTAACATAAAGTTCCAATACAATCTTCCATGGGTGCTGAAGTTTTGTTCCTTACAATGAATATTTTAGAGAATAGATACTTTACTTCATCAAAACTCAGCAGAAATAAGAAAAATGTAAAATGACTAAAAAACTAAACAGGTTTTTTTTAATAGTCCTGATTCTTTCATAGTGTTGCTAGCTCCAGCTACTTCTGAAAGTCTGTGGATGCCATAAATACTTCATAGTTACTGATAATTTCCTTCAGAATTACCCAGTAATCACAGTACCTTTATTATTGCTTCAAAGACTTTTATCTGAATGCTACTAACTCTTGCATAATGATTTTTTTATTGACAAAGAGTTTGTCTAAGTAAGAATCAACACCATGTATTAGTAAATAATTAGACTACTCAACTGGTAATTACAATACTGCATTGATTAAACTAACTCCCTGACTTCTGCTAAGTGTTTGTATCTAGAATCTCGGTCCTTTACATTCTTTGTTGTTATTTTTTTTTTTTAAATTACTAAACTATATATGTGTGCATGTATTTCTACCCCTAAGATTTAAGTGATTAGAATTGCCACAATTAATAGGCAGTCTGCAGTGATGACACACATGAAGAAAACAAATACAAGTCACACATCATAAAAGCAGTCACTTGAAAAAAAAATTAAGGCAATCAAAGGACAGATCAACCACAGAACAAATTAAGCCCCAGGAATGATCAAACCAGACAAACCAGTGACAGCTATCCCTAATGCAGTCCTGGGAGAAGTTAGACAAGCCAGAAGGAAAGCTCTTGCTTTCCTGACAGTGAGAAGGGGATGTCAATGCTATGTCACTCCCTCTATAAGTCACTGGAAACGGACCTTTGTGGTCCATGCAGAGCCATCAGCAGCATCCCCATGTGGGCTTACTTGACAGGTACTTGCTGAAAAACAGTTTGCAGGAGGAAAGCATAGAAACAGGAAAATGAGAACCAGGAAGGGCAGAAGAAAGGGTTTCAAGACTTTTTGTCCTGGAACAAAATCTACTTCTCTGAAACATTTTGTAAGTATCAACACCCTACTTTCCCAAGAAATAAACAAGCAGACAGCAACATCTGGCTAAACACTGGTCTTTATAGAAGCAGCTTAATTACAGCAACTTTTGATGAAGGTCATAAATAACAACACTGACAGAATAAATCCTTGGTAGGTAGAGTTTCTATCCTGTATTTTACATAAAGAATAAGCTCTCTAACAAACCTAAGTGAGAGCCTGTTGCTGAAATAAATCTTGCCATCATATAAAAAAAAAATGAAGTCATGTGTGAGAAGATGAAAACAAAGTCTTCACTATACCTTGTATTTCTCCTGGTGGAGAAACTCTTTACAGACTCTAGTGGCAGGTAATTTCTGGCCAAGGATTTTTAGCAACAGCCAGTATTTTTATCTATTGCCTTCATGATCCAATAGCAGAGTACTCGATACATAGCCTGGACATCTATTTGGATGCTTAACAATCTAGCACAGGAGTTTTGTAACTCCTGTACAAGGGCCTTTGGCTGCCTCTGGTGTCGTGGGACCATGTCCTGCTGTGGTGACACTGCCTGCCCCTGCCTGGCTTGCCATGTGGCTGCCCTCACCTCTCAGCTCGCCTTCCCGTGGAATGCAGCCCAGCTCTTTCTGCTCCCCCACAGAACTGTGTATGAGATGATTTGAAAACATACTTTTAAATGTCAAAGCGCTTTCCTCAGCTCAACATGTTACGTGGTAACATATTATTGCTCGGTCCTTGGTTCAAGGCCAGACAGTACATTATACGGTCAGCGTGGGAAACGGAGCAAGGATTTTTTTCCTCTTTTTTTTCCTATTCTGGTTTCCTCTGTAAGCAGAGCAATTACTCTCATGCACTGGATAAGACTTTCCAGCTGTGGAAAGTCCCACAGTAGAAATTTTGAGGAAGAAACTGCCTCTAGAGAATTCTGCTAGAGGTTGCTTTCTGCTCACTGCACTGCCAAAGCAGGTAATTGTCCCTTCATGAAAGGCACTACAGCAATGATCTCCAGATGTGACAGCTAAAAGGACATGGCAGCTTTTGTGACATTCACATGCTATTGAATAACTGACCCTCAGAAATCTCACCTGTCCCCATACCTCCGGTGGAAACATGATACCAGGCCTGGCCATACTTATCTCAAGGAGGTCCAAATAAAGGTAGAAAAAAAAATGGTGCTAAAATTGTGGAAAAAAAAAAGTCCTACAAATGTTTAAAAAATAATTCATTAAATGCTCCATATGTGCTAGACTTCTGACAGCAGCTATCGACATCCAGATGAAATAGAAGTGCAACTGCTAGAATACCAGGATTGTGTGATTTACAAAATGGTTTCTGGGATGTTCCAGCATTATGCTCAATATTGATTCGCTGCTTATTTCCTGTCCAAAGAGCAGTGTTCATAGCAAAATTTGATGTGTTTTTCTCAGGGCTTCTTACCATGGGACCATGACAACTCTCAATTAGGAAGTTTTTCAGCGGGTTTTGCCCAAAGCCACTGACAAAATCTCTCTGCGCTGCTCTCTATAGTAATTACAGATAGTGTGGGGTTTTTTCATGCTTCTATAGATTTTACAAATACATATATATCATCCAACTTCCTGTTGCTTGTAGCTTTGGTATAGAATGCAAAGCTTTTTGATAATATTAGATGTAATTTATCACTCAACTCTTCACTGCGTACCTGCACCCAGGTCCCTAACCCACCTGCCAGAAACACCACTAAATATTTCAAATCACTCAGCAAAATCTAGCAGCTTCCACCCTTTCCAAAAACCCAGTTCGGCAGAATCACGTTGTCTCCTTCCTCTCCAACTGTGCAGTTCACACTCCCACACAGACTTGCCTTTCCTCAAAACTTGCTGCTGTGAAGTCTGGATTCAGTCCAGAAGCAACAAGGAAGAGTTACTAACTGAAGTGCCATTTTTTCTCCAAGTTTTCCATGCCCTGTAAGTCCACACTGGAACTGTGTCCTCATATTTAGTAAAGGACAACACTAGAGGCAGCAGGATACTGCAAGAGAAGAGGAATGGCAGGGAAGGGCAACAGTGCAACTAGAACTGCTGCAATAAAAAGTCCTAGCTCCCACCTTCCCTTTCAGGCTCCAGACACAGCCTCATAACCTCCGAGGCAGTAGGAAAAATGAAGTCCCACAGCAATTTGCAAGGGAAATACAGTTAGTGCATTAAGATCCTTTCACTAAATAATCCCTTTTGCTCCATCACAATAGTGCCTTCCCTGACCTCTGCTGAGAAGCACTGTAAACTCCATAGGACACAAGCTGAAAACCACTGAGTGGTTTCTGATGGCTGTTTTCCTGCACAGCAGCTCTCTTGGAGTATGTGGTTTTGGAGTAAAGGGAGCACACAGCTACCATCCTTTTAACCTTTCAGAGAGGCTGTGGTGAAGAAAGATCTGTCAGTAAGACATCTGAGCAGTTTTCTGCATCCCAGGGATACTGAGGACCTTTTTTGCTGTTGGGGGGGGAGGGGGGGTGTTTGTGGGTTTGTGTTTTGGGTTTTTTGTTTGTTTTGGGCTTTTGTGTATTTGTTTTGTTTTTTCCTCAAACAAAGTTGTGGATTACTTTTAACTCCTTTAGTTTGAGCTGGTAGTATGATCACAGTTTACGTAACTTCGCCATCTAGCGCTTGAGTCCACACCACTTGCTAACAGCAACAAAAGCCTAGGGAGACCCCAAAGGGTAAGACACTTAAAAAGCTTACATCAGATTTATTCTGTCTTGCACAACAATCTTGCACATCAAATCTATGTTTTCTAAAGATTAGTTTGTTCTTGAGTTCATTGGCATAACTTCACAGTTAGTCCGCTAGCTTTGTTGGAATACTTATTTTAGAGGCAATCTCAATTTCAGAGAATTAAAATAATTTAATGCCATGTCTAGTGCAAAGGAAGTTTCAAACTTTGTATGGGAATTAAAATTTGTTTAAGGAAATGTTTCAAGAAGTGACTATGTTCTTGCAAAGAGGCTGATGATAATGGCTTTCCTCATACTACAGGTATCAAAGACAGGATTATTTTTGCTTTGATAATCGGTTTTCACTGAAACATTGGAAGAATCCTGGATGAAACTGTCAGTAGAAGTACATCTGCAGATACTATCATTCTTACTACTGGTTTAGCTGTTCCTTTTAGGATGCTACATGCTAATTCTTTCTGTGACTGGTGTCTGAATCTGAGCTTTCCCCAGCAGCACTGAAAGTTTTCTAGATGGCTTTTTGAATTATCAGTTTAGCTTAAAGGAACTTTCAAATTAAGATCTATTAAATCAGCTACATAAGAATTGGTTCATCATAGCTACCTACCACCTCTTCATCTGCTGAAACACTGAAAAATAGATTACAAATTCCAGCAGAAAGAATGTGAAACCAAGAGACAAGCTGTCCTCAGACATAGGAGTCCAACTGTGATTGGCACAAAACCTTAGCATTTAGTGTATTTACCAAAGTTAATTTACTTAAATTTTATATTTATCTTTATTTAAACCATAGTATTTTAAAACTGTATATTTATTTAATCCTTATTATTTAGTATATGTATTTAGTATAAGGCACAAATGCTTAGTATTTCTGAGCTGCGATAAAAACTATTCCACTTTGTTACATATTTTCCATCACAACTAAAGTAAAACATACGAGTGACCATGCAGTCCCTTCCTGCAACCCAACACCAAAGAATCCATCTGTCTGTCCATCCATCCATCCATAGGTTCCTGCAAGAGTGAGTTAACCCTCTCACTGGTCTGATGTTATGAATCTGTGGCCTGGAAGGTCTCAGATACACTAAATGACAGTGATAAAAACTTAAGGGCAAAAAACAAACTCCCTGCAAAACTGTTCATGTGAAGACTAGCAACAGTGACTATTTGAATTCATCCATTCTTACCCTGTGATAAATCTGAGATTCAGAAGAGGAAGGAGGAGAGAAAAAGAGAGTAAGGAGCAGGTCACATGCCTTGCACACACTGCGGGGTATGGAAGCATACTTGAGAAATTGCCAGGGAACAATTAGAGTACCATAGAACCACATTTTAGCTCAGTCTATGGTTACTTCTCATGTAAGCAAGCCGTAAGATAAACAGACCTGGCATTAAATCAAGGAAAATTATTTGCAACTAGGGGGAGGCAAACAAAGGGGCCTGGGATTTGCCTATACCTTGGACTAAGATGCTAAAGCCCTTTGCTTTCTTACAGAACATGGTATCAAAAGGTGTTCTGTAACACAAGAAGTTCATAAGAGTTCACTCCTGTGGACCCAAAAAATGCTTGAAATAAATTCCTCTCACCAAAGATGGAGATCACTTGTGAACGGAGGTGTTGATTAATTACCTGTTTCAATCAAATATTTAAGCCATTCTTGTCTAAACTGCATAAAGATAGAAGAAGAATTATTAAAAAAGCTCTGTGTGTTCCTTGGCAACGGATTATTTGGTTTGGCAGAGCAAAATGCATTTTCATAGGACCTCTGATGGAGCTTAGCAGGGAAATAATACACTCAGTAGTTATCTGACTTGGCAGTATGAACTAAATGGTTGCAGAGCAATGAATGATAACACTACATTTATTATCATATATAGTATTTATATAGTACCTTTTAAAAATAATAGCACTTTAAGATTTTCCTCAACAGACTCCTAGGAACTTGCAGTACCTGTGGAAACACAAGCCAGTGCTGTACCAAGCTGTTCAACAGGGACTTACGCCTGAGAGTAGTCAGCCTTCCCCCAAGCTGTAAAACACTCTGATTTTTAATTCCATGAGATTCTGGGAGGCTAGAGGGAACAAATATATCTCTCCTCTGTATTTCCTTCTCCCAGATCTTGAATTAGTAAATTGTAAATAATCTTCCAAATGCTACAAACACCTACCATGGTAATGATATGGTAATAGTATGGAATGTTATGGCAATGAACACGTTGGCTATAAACACTGTATGATCACAAACACAGCTATGCACACAGCCAAAGCAGCAAATCTTTGAAAACAGATAATTAATTTATTAATCCATACTCCAAATAAGTAACTTTCAGTTATTTCAATATAAATATTGGTGGTGTTATAAGGCTTAGTGATCTCCAACATTTATCAGTAGCTCATTCCAGAAGTGCACAACTTTGGAAGAAAGCAAATCTTCCATTACAGTGGGGGACTCCACACTACAGGCTCCCCAGGTCTCCCCCAACAACATACCTTAATGAACAGATACCACATGTTAAGACAACGGCCCGAACTGTATGACATATCAGTCTTTCAGAGTTTGTAAGCTGTGACTGGAGATGTTCATGGGATGCAACCTCTGTGCAAGCAGTTGTTGAGAACTGCACCAATGAGAGACACATGCTGAGTGCAAGAAGAAAAGACACTACAACTTAAAAAAACCAAAACAAACAACTCACCAAGCTAAAATTAAAAAGAGAAAGAATAGCTCTCATCTGACTTTAGGAATTTGCTTATTAGCTCAGCTAGACATTTCTAGCAATGAAAAGCCAAAACCCTTAAACAGCTTCTCTGGTCACTGTCATTTCAGGGTCAGGTGTGTTGCTGAGGTGAATCTGTCTCAGCTGGGTCACTCAAGGGAAGATCTGCCTCGTGGCATACCAGTGAGTCTCTTCCACTTCATAGCAGCAGCTCTGCTACCAAAGCATTGTGTAATCTTAAACTGATTGGCAAATTGTGCAGAGGAGATGTCAGACCCCCTGGATTCTAGTAAGCCCTCCTGTGTAATGATAACTGTGTGTACACAGTGCGGCCCAAGAAGAGCGGTGGCTGGGGGCACTGCAATGTGACACACAGCACTGCAGTGTGACACACAGCACTGAGCTCCTCTTCAGAGCTCTGGCAGTTGGGCTGATTTTGGGCTCCTAGGAAAAACTGAAAATGGACAAAAACACATTTGAGGTCAATCCCAGAATTTCTCATTAGTGTTTCAGTATTTCTTTCCTAAATTTGCTTTAGAGATTTGAATAAAGTAGGAAAATTTGGTCTCCTAATATTTTTTTAATTAAAGTTTTGATGGATAAAATACCTAAAAAAATATTTTGATGTCCTCATTTTGATCTTACTGCATATTAGTTCAAAGGAACTCAAAACTGCATTTTGATAACATGGTGGTCAACCTTTGTTGGACACCAGGTGCCCACCAAAGCTTCTCTATCACTTCTCTCCTCAGCTAGGCAGAGGAGAGAAAGATATAACAAAAAGCTCATGGGTCAAGATAAGGACAGGGAGAGATCACTCGCCTATTGCTTACTGCCACAGGCAAAACAGACTCAATTTGGGGAAAATTAATTTAATTTTTACTACCAATCAAATTAGACTAGGATAATAAGAAATAAAAACTAAATCTTAAAAGATCTTCCACCCCACCTCTCCCTTCTTCCAGGGATCAGCTTTACTCCTGATTTCTCTATCTCCTCCCCCTGAGTGCTGCAGGAGGACAGGGAATGGGGGTTGCAGTCAGTTCATCACACAGTGTCTCTACCAGTCCTTCCTCCTCAGGGGGAGGACTCCTTGTACTCTTCCCCTGATCTAGTGTGGGGTCCCTCCCACAGGAGACACTCATCCATGAACTTCTGTAAAGTGAATCCTTCCCACAGGGTGCAGTTCTTCATGAACTGCTCCTGTGTGGGTCCCCCAAGGGTTCACAAGCCCTGCCAGCAAACCTGCTCCAGCGTGGGGTCCTCTTTGCATGGGTCCACAGGTGCTGCTAGGAGCCTGCTCTAGTGTGGGTTTCCTATGGGGTCACAGCCTCCTTTGGGCATCCACCTGCTCCATCTTGGGGTCCTCCTTGGGGTGCAGGTGGATATTTACTCCACCGTGAACCTTCATGGGCTGCAGGAGGACAGCCTGCCTCACCATGGTCTTCACCACGGTCTGTAGGAGAATCCCTGCAGTATTTCCTCTCCTTCCCTCTTTACTGACCTTGGTGCCTGCAGAGATGTTTCTCTTGCATATTCTCAATCCTCTCTCATGCTGCAATTCCTGTTGTGAAGCAGTTCCCTCCCTCCGCCCCCTTTTAAATAAGTTATCACAGAGATGCCATGACTGTTGCTGATGGGCTCGGCCTTGGCCAGGGGCAGGTCCATCTTGGAGCCAGCTGGCATTGGCTCTGGTGGACATACTGGAAGTTACCACTGTGGCCCCCCCACTACCAAAACTTTGCCATGCAAACCCAATACAGATAAATAAACTTTACATCTAGAACTGCTTCACCAACCTTGTGAAAACCAGTCTAACTTGAGCACTAATGCTGATTTTCTATAAACATAATTTAAAAATTAAATTAAATTTAATTTTTTTCCACTGTGTTGGAGAAAATGGTGATGCTTTCTCCCCCCCAAGAAACCAAAATATATTTTGTGTATTATGTAATTTGTTATTAATTTAAATAACTAGTAGAAATCATGCTACAGATTGAGAAGAAAGCAGGAAATAATGAAACCTCAGGGAAATGTAGATAGCAGAATGTAATTAGTCGCATTATTTTCTAATTCAGATTAGATTTTATATCTATGCACTTATTAAAAGCTTTACTAGGTGATAGCAACTGGCAAAAACTTTGTGTCCAGAAGACAGCAATAAAGATGTTTGGCTGTTGCACATTTTATACCGGGCACTGCATTTTCTGAAGTACTGAGGAGCCTTAGTGATGGGTCTCAAGTAAGGTTCCCAAAGGTGAAGCCTGGATTTTCAAAAAATGCTTCATTCTTGAGCTGCTCTATTTGGAAACATGGATGTTGCTACATCTTACTAGCTTCATTTTTCTTGCTATATTTGCAGCTGATTCTTTTACAGACTTTTCTTCAAACTAAAATAAATATACTGAATGCAGAGGCAACCTGTGTAATTAGTGCAATTGCTATTTCTAATTGTGATATGAAAAAACATACACTGTCCCTGTTGTTGTCAACATTGAAAGCATATGTGATTGTCTCTATGTCAGATGCAAACATGTTAACAGTGCTTTAAGTATCGCAGGAATAAACACCAAAATGTGTAAGACTAGTTGAAGCATTAATACACTGATGCATTGTCTTGTCTTTTTTTTTTCCAGAAATACAACTTAAAAAACCCAGCCTTAACAAATGCAAAATAACAAGAGTTCCACCAGAATTTCTTGAAAAGCTCCTGTACGGAATAATCAGCTTGACTTTGTTATTTGAAGAAAGTAAAATCCCCCACCATTTGGTGAGGTGGGGGAGGGTTTAGTTAATATTAGGATTTCCAAACATATTACTCAGAGTAGCTATCCCTGATGAATAACTCTCCAGCTTTTCCATGAACTTGTACCAAACTCCGCAGTTAATAGCACGTTTCCCCAACTCATAGCTGTGGGCAGCAGTACTAAAATGGACTAATTTGAGCTAACTCTGATACAGTCTTTCACAATGAAATTTTTATTATTTTTTTTGTCTCCTTTGTCAGGTTATTTTAAGGTGTTGATTCAAATTTTTGGCAATGACATCAAATCTTTCTGCAGAAAAGCTGTTCCTGTTCTCCACAGGGCTGTTAAACATAGAAGCAATAGATTTCATTCTCCACTAACTGTAATTTTTCCAATATCCTATTACTTCAATTTTCCACCATGCTCTTGACAGCCTTGTTGGCTCTGCCTTACCAGAAGAAAGAAGTCTATTTATTTGTTGTGTCTTGATGACATTTTGATCACAAAGGAGGAAGTGGCCTTCAGTACTCACGGCTTGCTTTGGAGCAGAAAGGAAAGGAGCAGTAGTCATGGCTGTACTGTGAGCACATATAGACCTCAGAGCTGTGTATATCATGGGAAGATTAAATCTAATAACAGTAGTATTAATAATAACAACAGTGACGTGCACAGTGACATTTTACAATGCAGGAAGTTTTTCAGACCAACATTGACTCTAAGCATCCCCGTGTGACATTAAACAGTGCCCATGAATGGTCCCTGTTTGGAAATGTCCTGTGAAGATGAATAAGGATCCGCATCTCTTTTCACAAGGCCTTCTGTCTTACTGAAACAAATTACTCTATTTCAGTGTGTCTCTTTGTACGGTAAGGTGCTGCTAAATGGCAGTCACACTTCATAAATTCAGAAAAGTGGAATTAGTAAGCAATATATCAATATAAATTAAGTCACTAGGAAAGCACACAATGCAACAAACCTGTTGTCCATGTTTAAATACCTCAGTCCTCCTTAGTACCTTACCCTAAGGACTGAACTACAGTGGTACTTCAGAAAACCCCAGCTGGAGCAAGGCACTTGAGGAAGGTGAAAACTTCTTGAACTGTACAGGATTCAGGCTCAGTGTCCAGCAATATTTCCTGTGCAGTATAAGTTATTCTTCTTGTGTCAGCTCAGGACTTTGGGAAAGCAAAATATTTAGAAATGGGATGTCAAGTCAAGCTTACCATCATAAATATTTGGGAGGGGAAAGCAAACTGCTATTTCTCCATTTAGTCAGGAATGAGACTGCCATTTGAGATTTTAAAATCAATTAATCATGGCTTAAATCAGTTTTGATCAGTAAGCAAACATTTAATTCTGTTCCATCCTTTGTGTTACTTTTATAAAAGCAGGAGGCAGATTTTTAAAGTGATTTTTGTTGGTTGGACTTTTGGTTCCTAGAGCTATTGCCTTCCAGAGACAGCTGTCTTAGAGGTATTATGTGTGCTGACAGAAGCAAGCACAGTGAAACTCCAAAGCAGAGAACTATAACATCTGTCCTGATAAGGTGGTTGTTCTCTTAATGCAGCAGCAGATCACTCTACCATTGTTTTCCTCAGATTACCAGTCTTAGAGAAAACTTCAAACTGCAGCCCTAAAAGGGAGAGATCCCTCATAAGAAGGGATTCAGAGATAATACAGGGGATGCTGGACTGGTTTTGCCTTAGAGCCCTCAGAAAGGCAGTTTGAAGGGTATTTGCTGAAATTTCTACAACCAGGAGCTCACAGCTAGTTCCTGTGCAAGGAGAAGGTTTTAATGCATTTCCTTGCCCTGCATATGCAGCTGGAACTATTAAATGGTTCCTAGTCCCTCCCTGATACACCAACAGTTTTTGCCATCTGTATGTGAGCTGCCTTAGCTTTATAACATTCAGTATTATAACTGTCTCTAGGAACTGAAAGATGAATGAACTCACTGAGTGGACAGCTGCCTCAGAGGTCCTGCAACAGTGAAAGCCTATTAGCCCACCTTAAAAATCAGCTGCCATTGGAAATAAGCGTGGGAAGAAGCCAACAAGTGATAGTTCCACAGAAACAGGCTTGCAATCTTAATGGAGGATGGAAGCACTCAGTTTTGTCTTGCATTTATAGCATGGCACCCAGGGCTTGAAGTCTGGCAGCTCCCTACCTCTGAAGGCTTTGAAAGAACCATGCATAATTGTAGTTACGAAGACTGGTGGGAGAAATAATGCTGTCAGAACCTTTGAACAGGTCCATCTGTTCTTTTCTTGCTCTTCTTTTCCTTCCCACTTTAAAAAAGGTTTATGAAAAACAGAGAATGATACTCTTTTGCCTATTGGGGGATGCTATATATTGATGCTGCAACTCAATTAACTATAAAGCTTTTCAGAAATCTTCAGTGCTGCAGCAAAAAGTAGCATGGATTAGCTTCCAGCTGGGAAAACAATAGGTGAAAGTTTTGTTCCTTTATATATAGGAGAACAAATACATGGCTATTTCTTCATAAATTGGTAGCAATTTCTTTTCTGCATATAAATAATTGCTGATAACTTGATGTAGGGGAATGAGCTAATGATTTTGCACCTCATCTCTGTATCTACAACACTGTATGTCTGATCTTTTGGCCTTGTTTGTGTATTTAGCCTGACTCCTTCAACCTTGATCCTCTTCTGTTTGCTGAGAACGCAGACTACAAGAGCCGAGAAGCAACTACAGTGAGTATTTTCATTCAAAATCTCATTTCTAGGTTGCTGCAATATTTGCAGCACTGTAACATTAGAAATAAAGACAAAAGCCTGGGGTTAAATTCCATGGCCCGTTTCAGTATTTTCAAATTACTGCAGATCAAAACCCTTATGAAACCACTCTGAATTACACTAGAAATGAGAAAAAAACAGCTACTGCCTTTCCCAGAAGTTTAAAGTAACACCTGTAATTGTTTCACAGCTTTTAGGTTTAGGCTGAACACACTTCAGACAATAATTACTCACCTCATCTTTCTGCAGCTCTAGCCTAGCAGCCCTCTCACCCAGAGTCCTTTGAGGAACTTCTTGGTAACCTCAAGGGTGTGCTCCTTTTCCAGGGAAAAAAGAAGAGCACTCTCCTACATCTTGGGCACTAAAGAGGTTTTACCCTGTGGGAGTCCTACAGGACAAATTACTCACTGCTGTCAGCTGGGGCAGATCAGCACAAGCACCTGGGTAGGGGATGGCAGGTTCAACAGCTTACAGGTGAACAAGAGGATGGGCAGGGCCCTGCATTGATGTTCTTTAAAGAAAAGAAGTCACTGAATCATATTTTTTTTGTAGCACTCGGTGGTGTATATGATGTGTGCTGTTGAAAGCTCTGTCGGGTAAGGGAATACCATTTTTATGTGGCTTTTTTTAATTAGCTTTGACAATCATTGCTGCATGCTAGTACACTTTAAGTATCCTTGCTTCTTGTGAGGCCTGGGTTTTACTGATACTCTAATTCTTACCTGTATTTCTTACCAGCAAGTCAGTTCTCAAATACCATTACCACTGAAGAGCATTTTAAGCAATGTTCCGGTTCATGATATGGTCAAACTGGTGGTTAAATTCTGGCTGCAGAAATCTTGTCAATGAAAGTGATGGGGAAGGGGAGAAAAACAGAGCTTGTTTGTAGCTGAGCAACTTGAGCACAAGGCACTGGTAGTTTACTTACTATGTAAACCAAGAAATGTGAATGTAACTGAGAAAGATGGAATGACCATGTTCTGCTTTTTAATTCCATGGTTGTACTTTTTAAGGTGTTTTCCCAAGCTATTACGCTTGCACCTGATAGGTGGTGATCTAGTGTGGGAGGCAGCTATATGGAAAAATAAGTCTGAAATATAGTCCCAGAATAGCTCTCCCTGTCAACAGCTAGGGCTTCTTTCAGTAGGTGCAGAGAGCTCTACTGCTTGGAAGGATGGAAGAACAAAAAATGGTCTGCTCTGATTTTTTTTGTCTAACTGAGGGAAACACTGTGGAAAAGTAAAGCACCTGTGAAAAGGGGGGGGGCAGGGAGGGCAATGTAGGGAGTGAAGCAAGCCATATATTGAGATTTTTGAGATGAGGAAATGAATTATATTCCTCAATACCCTAGTTGACACTGACACGGTGGTAGCTGATTAGAAAAGGAAGTGTTTATGTAAATGATCTTATTTTGTGATTCAATTTTCTTTCAACTTCTACCATCTGTTTTGAAATACACGTTTCTGTTAGATGCTAATAAGTACACGTGGTTTAATGCTTTATGCTAGTCACCAGTAGCTCTCACTGATTTAAATGCAAATTGTATTTTGCCTGAATCTGCTCTGCTAGATCTGGTCTCTGTTAGAATCACAGTTTCTGGGAAATGTTGAAGAGAGGGAGATGTTTATGGAAAGATACGTTCACGTGCCTCTTCTGCTTTATTTGGAAATGGTCCATCAAAATGTAGCTGAGCTTCGTAACGCTTGGAATTGTGTTTTGGGCCAGGGGGACCCATTTATAGCAGGAAAATGTCTGGCTTTCGTCATTAGCTGCTTTCATGGCAGTTTTGATGATTAAAGGTAGCACTGTTCAAGCATTTCCTTCAGTTATAAATGAAACTTATCTGGCTATAACTAAATACAAGTATTCCAAAATGGGAAGTTAATTTGTTGGTGTAATGTGAAATTTCCTCCCAAGTAAGGAAGAAAGTTAGTGGGTTTAAACAGTTTAATGAAGCTTTTATCAAAGGAGCAATGGTGAATGTTTTCCACTCAGGATCAGCATGAAACTCTTGATACATAAAACAACCAAGAGCTATGGCACAAAACTAGTCTCATGGAAGTTTTCAGCAACATCACACCTCTTCCCTCAAACCTGAGTATTTAATATTTCATGTAAGACTTTTCTGCTCCTCAACAAAAGAGATGGTTTGAGGAGCATTTATTTATGTGGCTGTTGAAAATGATGGCATGGATTAGGTAGAGGAAAGGAGCAAATGTGGGGTCCTCAGCTCATCCACAAAAATGAAGATTTGGTTTTGCTTTGTTTGTTTGGGTTTTTTTGTAGCCATGTGGATCACCATCACTTTCCTGCCAGATCCCATGAGAAACAAAGAACACAGTTAAATGTTGAATTTGGCTGGTTCCTGGGGATCTCTACGACTCACCTCTGCTAAAATTAGCTGAGTTAAAAATTAACTTGTTCCTCAATAAACACACACACACACATACACAAAAAGCAACCTGAGAGACCAATTAGGCACCAAGGGATGGTATTAACTTTGTTTTCTTGAAGACAAACTTGCAAATTAATACCACTTACTTCTATTTCTGATGTCACAAGATGAAGCTGCAGACGAGCGAGCTGCAGTATTTTGTCTCTCTTCCTGGTCTCGCCTTAGCATCACTGCTGCTGAGCAATCTGGGAGAACACACAAACCCTAAATAGAAGTTAGTGCTGCAGGTTGGACTCCCACTAGAAAATACTTTTTTTAGTTTTATAGCAGATGCTAGACAGTGATAAAAGAGAAACTAATGTCAAGCTTGCCATTTAAGCTTTATCTTAGTGCCAGAGATATTACAATCATTATTAAGTTAACTGAATCTAAAAAACTTCAACAAATACATATTTTTAATGTTAAGATCTTTATAGTTGTTTTCATGTTGCAGACTTTCTTTCTTTGAAGATGGCTGTTGAGATAATAGAGGGTTTTGTCTGAAATGACAGCTGCACTAGCCAGGAAAGTTATAACTTTTTTTTTTTTTTTTTTTTGGTGCTACCGAAAAATAGATGCATCTTGCCAAAATGGGGATTCTTTTCCCTAAAAGTGTGACTGTTAGCTAAATTTCAACTTATTTGATTTCATAGATGGATATTAATACTAAGCAGATGAAGAATCCCTCTGGATTTGCATTTTTATGGGTTTTTTTAGTACCAAAAAAAATCACGACAAAGTTCACTTCTAGTGTAGTACTAAAACTTAATGAGAAATGACTTCATTTCTGAATGTTATAAATCATATACAAGTCTTAAGTCTTAAAAAAAACTTATTTGCGAAGAGGATTAGACAGGATCTTCTAATCCTCATTCCATTTCATCTGTTTCACTAATAAACTATAAATACACATTCTAATTATGTCACGCTTACGGCGGGCCTGATCCCAAGAGACGCAGTGTATCTGGGCCCACTGACGTCCTACTCCAGCATCACTCCTGCTTTAGCCAGAGCTGTTTTGTCCTCTCTTGTCCCGGCTTTGGTTATGTGCAATTAATGTTGCTTCCAAGCTGGCTACCAGCATGTTGCAGTTCTGTGCTTGAAAAGGACAGTGTAGCTGCAGCAGATTTCACAGGACATCAAGCCTGCAGAGCCATGCCTGTACTTAAATCTCTACACTGTGTATTCAACCAGGCCTTACATGTTGGAAGTAATTGCATGGCTCAGAAGGCAATATATTACATGAAGTAAGATACAAAAAAACGTAGGTGTTTGTGTCTTGCTGTGGTTTATGCGAACGGTCAGAGGTGGGGAGGAGGGAATGCTCGCACACACAAGAGAACAATGTGGGATTTTAACACCAGTATTGAGTGAGAGATGCAACGTAACTACAGCTAAAATTTGTCCGCTTGTTGTCATCACCTTCTGCCATTTGATAATACATAATGTCAGTGAAATTGGTAAGAATTCTGCTTTTGCCTTTGGCATAGGCTTGGGTTTTGCAAATCATTACTAATAATGTTGTTACGAGGTGAGAGAGAATTGAAATGGATGTGGGTGGGGAAATACAGGAAGGGGAACAATATATTGGGGGCACCTTGTCCAAATGGGATGGTGATGGCATAAAACTGCTACTGCTGCCTACATTCATGCAGTCAGTAGGAGTACAGAAACAAGCTGAAGAGCATATTGCAGGTAACTCTATCCAAGTGTTTTTACTGCTTTTTACAGTCCTACAGTGCAGCGCTATGCCAATAAATAAGATTGATAGCAGGTCTCCTGGAACAAAGGTGCCTCAGCAATTATCCAGGACAGCTTGCCAGTTTTCTTGAGGCCCATCAGGAGCAGCTTATAAGCCAGATGTAGTAGAGCGCTCCAGGCCTCAGGGGCTTCTGATTATACAAAGATGGGCTCACATCCAGTTGTAGAGTGGGGAAGTTTCAGGAAGCCATGGAGTAAGAGGATGTCTAGAAGATCTTTGCACTGAAGAACAGTTCATCCAATATACCACTATCCCAAATCTGTTCTTGAATTGTCCCTAAGAAAGCAGGAGCCATTGCTTGACGTGAGATGGACAGCATTACATGAGAATTTCTGGTGATGGGCAGCTGCTCTTTCTTGGAAACAAGCTGGAGGTAGTCATAGGCTAGGTAAGTCTGAAGCTGTGTCCTTGTTGGCAGAGGCAGGATGAATGAGACAGGACAGGGATCTTATCTGTGTTCACGTGTCTCTGATGTGACATTTGACAGATGGCTCTGCTCAGACAACTCCTAAAGAAAAATAGAGATGGTCTGGGGAAGGTGGGAGGAAAACTAAATGGATGAAGAACATCATGCAATTTTTAATTTTTAACAACCACCTAAAAGAAAACATTGAAACCTGTAGTAACCCTCAAAATCATGCACTTACTGCAGTATTACCAAACTCCTGAGACAGACCCCTCAAATAGCACTAAAATAATATACAGCATGCTTTGTAGGTCTTGTTAAAAATTTATTATTTGTCTTCTGATTTTTGAGATGCCAGAGTTCCCCTGAGCCACACTTACAAGTTTTCCTTTGTAACTAGCATCAGCAGAAAACCATCACTTAATTGGTTACTTTTGTGGTTTGGGGGGGGTTTTTTTGCCTCCAGCAGCTGTAGCCCAAAGTAAAGCCCATGACATAAAGGTTCAACAAATTGATGAAAGCTGGTGGTGTTGGGGTTTGAATAAGTGATGAATGTATTAGATAATACAAAGGTCAGTTCTTTCTTTTAGTAAAGCAGGGCAGGGGGCAAGATTACTGCCTTTGAACTTTGGTGAATAAAAAGCTATGTAACTCAGACAGTGGTGTCAGGAAAAGCACAGGAGTAAAGTTGGTCATGAGTAAACCTTAGCTGCAAAATGTGAGGAAGTCCTGACTCAGAAGAGCAAAGCCCTGGGACAAGGTCTTGACATAGTAATGGAAGCAGCGGTGGTCCTCTTAAAAGAGGACTTAATCGTAGAAAGAATGGAGTTGGGTGCCCCCTTTCATCTCCCAGAGCCTTAAGAGGCTTCCTGGTCTTCCTAAGAAAAGAAACCTCTAGTGTAGCAGCTTCCTCTTACTGTGATGCTTATTTGAAAAGACCAAAGCACTTCTAAATCAAGTCCAAAATATTTTTACTATTTCATTTTAACTCCACAATAAGAGACTGTGAAACTCTCTTTGAGATGTAAACCAGTAATGATCTATATACAGTACTTAACTATGCGTCCAGTAAAGGACCTAATTATCTATGTTGGATTGAGTCTTTCATTAGTGCCTCCCAGGTCATGCTGGGATGCTGGCCAGGCATGATTTCAGGAGATGTAAAAAGGACCAAAGAAAAGTAATTTGAACTTGTTTAATTCTAGCTTGTGGCTTTGTTATTGTTCTGTGTTTAAAATATTAAACACTTCACAGTCTGTTGTTTTGGTTTTTTTCTTTTCTGGTTATCTCAAACAAATATTCTTTGATATAACTTGTCAGAGAAGAAACAGGATTTGAACCATGCCCTCTAAATGAAGACTTTTACAATTGTTTCCTACAAATTATAGTGTAGTAAAATGCAATTAGTGTTTTGATATGACTCAAAAGTGACCTTTCCCAGTTCCCAACAGCAGGCTTGCTCTCACAAATGTACTGCTCTGGAAAGCTGATGTGTGTGCTGGGCATACCAAAATGAAAAATATGAGCTGATTTCTACTCCAACCCCAGTTCTCAATGAACTATCACAAGTTCTTATGCAAAATAGCGCAAGCCTTCAGGGCTGAAGTGAACACCTACACTACCATGTTACCAGCTCCTCACCCCCCAGAGCAGTTAGGCAAGGATGCAATTTGTACCTTTTGGAATGTATTGGGAGGAGTACACAGATGTGATTTTACATGCTGTCATGATTTTAAAGACTGTGAGACTCATTTTTAATTCAAGCCAGGATAAGGTTAAAGCAAACAAAAAGATTTTACTTATGGAATTCAAGCAGAGCTTACAAATGTTTTTGAAGATGCAGAAAGGAAAGGAAAGTGCATGCAGTCAAGATGTAACATGATGGAATCTTTAAAGGCTTCTCTTAGTATCATAATATCATTTAGGTTGTGGAGAGTGATGAGGTCTCCCCTTACCCTCCTCTTCCTCAAACTAAACAGTCCCAGCTCCTTCAATCACTCTTCATAAGATTTATTCTCCAGGCCCTTCACCAGCTTTGTTGCCCTCC
>WTSP01015291.1:71620-81936 GCA_025331215.1 Actenoides lindsayi | reverse complement strand
TGCTCCTTGAGCCATTGTAATTCGGCATGAATTGACCTACTATGATCTGAGAGATTAAAACAACACATTCCTTCAAATTCTGCACAACCGTGAGCCTGGGCTAACAACAAAATATCAATGGCTGCTCTATTCTGTAGAGTAGCATGTTGGATGCTATCTACATCGGCTAATAGTCCCGCAAGGGCAACCGAAGTAGCATTAGATTGTTTGCTAAGCCAACATCCTAATTTATTCAAGGTTGACAAAGCTCAGCAGGCGTTGTCACCAATATAGATCGAGTAGCCATGTTCTTTTTTTTTCCTTTTCCTTTTTTCCTTTTCTTTTTTTTTCCCTTTTTTTTTCTTTTTTTTCTTTTTTTTTTTTTTTTTTTTTTTTTGTGAGAAGAAGGCAAAATGGCATTTTATTAAAAGCTACAGACATTTATATACTAGTAATAGAGCCAGCCCTTGGTGGGCGGTTTTCTACTTGGTCCCTACGTTTCCGTCACAGCACGTAATCTTCCGTATCGCCACATCCCTATACTACTACAATTGACTCCCCTCCATGCCAACAAAGATACAATATTAGGTGCATTGGTGATGATGGTCAGTCATGTGAGCTAACAAGACATACTGTGCCTCACGCTCTTGTTTACGCTCTAGCAAACCCTCTCGCAATTTCGCTAGTGAGTCTCTAACTATGCCCGTGTGGTCCGCATAAAAGCAGCACTCTTCCTGCAGGGCTGCGCAGAGGCCTCCTGATTGTAAGAAAAGAAGGTCTAGGCCCCGCCTATTCTGTAGACCACCTCCGATAATGAGGATAGGGACTTCTCTAGGGCCGAGATAGATTGTTCAATCCTTTCTAGACCTTCATCGACCGCTGTGCACAAGGATGTCCAGCCGGAGCGTCTGCCTCCAAAAAAACAAGGAAAAAAAACTCTCAGGCCACGGAGATTACTGTTCCCGGTTCTGCTTTCTAGCTGTCCACGAGCTGAGCAGCGCTGCCTGTTTCACCGCGTTTAAATCTCACGCAGTATGCCGGTCAACGCCCACAACACAGCCACATCACCTTCCCGGCCTCTCCTGTCATAAATGACGAGCCCTCTACAACTATCATACCTCCCTCGGGTTTCCCTGAGACAGGGAACCCCCATCCGCCTCCAAAAAAGAAGGAAGAATAGCTCTCAGGCCACAGAGTTTACCGTTCCCGATGCTACATTCTCACTGTCCTCGGGCTGAGAGGCGCTTCCGGTTTTGCCGCCTTTAACTCTGCCGCGGTATGCCAGTCAACGCCCACAACACAGCCACCTCACCTTCCCGGCCTCTCCCTCAGAAATGCCGAGCCCTCTAGAATTCTCCTATCTCCTTCTGGTTTCCCTGAGACAGGGAACCCCCGTCCACCTCCAAAAAAGAAGGAAAAAAAGCTCTCAGGCCACGCAGTTTACCGTGCCCGATGCTGCTTTATCGCTGTCCGCGGGCTGAGCAGCCTTGACGGTTTCGTCGCCTTTCAACCTGCATGGTAATACGGTCAACGCCCACAACACAGCCACCTCACCTTCCCGGCCTCTCCCATCAGAAATGACGAGCCCTCTAGAATTCTCCTATCTCACTCGGGTTTCCCTGAGACAGGGAACCCCCGTTAGCCTGAAAAAAGAAGGAAAAAAAGATCTCCGGCCACGGAGTTTACCGTTCCCGGCGCTGCTTTCTCGCTGTCATCGGGCTGAACGGAGCTGCCGGTTTCGCCGCGTTTAAATCTGCGCAGTAATGCGGTCAACGCCCACAACACAGCCACCTCACCTTCCCGGCCTCTCCCATCAGAAATGCTGAGCCCTCTAGAACTCTCCTACCTCCCCCGGGTTTCCCTGAGACAGGGAACCCCTGTCCACCTCCAAAAAAGAAGAATAAAATCTCTCAGGCCACGCAGTTTACCGTTCCTTCCGCTGCTTTCTCGCTGTTCTCGGGCTGAGCGGCTCTACCGATTTCGCTGCATTTAAATCTGTTGCGGTATGCCGGTCAACTCCCACAACACAGCCACCTCACTTTCCCGGCCTCTCTCGTGAGAAATGCCGAGCCCTCTAGAATTCTTCTACCTCTCTCGGGTTTCCCTGAGACAGGGAACCCCCGTTATTCTTCAAAAAAGAAGGAAAAATGATCTCAGGCCACGGAGTTTACCGTTCCCGATGCTGCTTTCTCGCTGTTCGCGGGCTGAACGGAGCTGCCGGTTTCGCCGCGTTTATTTCTGATGCGGTATGCCGGTCAACGCCCACAACACAGCCACCTCACCTTCCTGGCCTCTCCCGTGAGAGATGGCGAGCCCTCTAGAACTCTCGTACCTCCCTCGGGTTTCCCTGAGACAGGGAACCCCCGTCCACCTCCAAAAAAGAAGGAAAAAAAGCTCTCGGGCCACGGAGTTAACCGTTTCTGGCGCTGCTTTCTCGCTGTCCACGGGCTAAGCGGTGCTGCCGGTTTCGCCGCATTTAACTCTGCCGCGGTAATCCGGTCAACGCCCACAACACAGCCACGCCACCTTCCCGGCCTCTCCTGTGAGAAATGCCGAGCCCTCTAGAACTCTCCTACCTCCCTCGGGTTTCCCTGAGACAGGGAACCCCCGTCTGCCTCAAAAAAAGAAGGAAAAAAAACTCTCAGGCCACGGAGTTTACCATTCTCGGCGCTGCTTTCTCGCTGTCCGCGGGGTGTTTATTCTTCCGTTAGGCATTGTCAAAACTCTTTGGTTATTACTTGTATTTGTTAACGTCTAAATTACCAGTCCTTTTTGTTTTGACATTTTCTTTCAGTTAATGATTGCAGCTACTGTCAGTTCACATCAGTGTTCTTCAATGGAAGCATCAGAAAAACAGGCAATAATGAGGATAAATGTTTCTGATCTCAAAAATAAAGAATTAAGCTGGGAAAAAAAACCCCAAAACCTTTCAGGCTATCCTTTTGTCAGGAAGAATGAAAGATAGCTGTGCTTCTGCCTCTATCTGCATGTGGAAGTATATCCCTAAAGCCTTGGGCCTACACAGTGTGTATAGCTGCACTACACAGTTAGAATTAGACGTTTGATGCTGGCTTTCCCATGTATTAGTTCTATATCTACCAAAATGGCCTTGACTTGCATTTTTTTCATGCTTATGGAGAATCACAGAATCATAGAATTGTTTTAGTTGGAAAAGGCCTTCAAGATCATAGAGTAAAACTATTAACCCAATAGTGCCAATCCCCTGACTGAAACATGTCCCTAAGCAGCACATCTACATGTCTGTTAAATACCTCTGGGTATGGTGACTCCACCACTTTGCAGGCCAGCCTTTTACAGTGCTTTACAACCCCTGAGGGGAGGAATTTTTTCCTAATGTCCAACCTAAACCTTCCCTGCTGCAACTTGTGGCTTTTTCCTCTTGTCCTACCACTTGTTAGTTGGGAGAACGGGCTGACCATCACCTGACTACAGCCTCTTTTCATGGAGTTGTAGAGAGCGATAAGGTTTCCCCTCACCCTCCTCCTCTCCAGGCAACAACCCCAGTTCTCTTAGCAGCTTCTCATAAGACTTTAGCTCTAGACCCTTCACTAGCTTAGAATCATAGAATCATTAAGGTTGGAAAAGATCTCTAAGATCATAAAGTCCAACCCTTAACATTATGATAACCAATAAACCATGTCCTAAAGTGCCATGTATAAATGTCTTTTGAACACGTGCAGGGATGGTGACTCCACCACCTCCCTGGACAGCCCGTTCCAATGCCTCACCACTCCTTCAGTATTGAAATTTTTTCTAATGTCCAATCTAAACCGCCCCTGCCACAACTTAAGCCCATTTCCTCTCATCCTATCGCTAGTTACTTGGGAGAAGAGACCACCACCCACGTCACTACAGCCTTCTGTCAGGGAACTGTAGAAAGCAATCAGGTCTGCCCTCAGCCTTCTCTTCTCCAGGCTAAGCAATCCCAGTTCCCTCGTCTGCTCCTCATAAGACAGGTTCTCCAGACCTCTCACCAGTACTTGCCCTCTCTGGACCCGCTTCAGCACTTCACTGTCTTCCTTATCCTGAAGCGCCCAGAACTGAACCCAGCGCTCAAGGTGCAGCTTCACTAGTGCTGAGTGCAGGGGCACAATTGCTTCCCTGCTCCTGCTGGCTACACTATTTCTGACACAGGCGAGGATGGAGTTGGCCTTGTTGGCCACCTGGGTACACTGCTGACTCATTTTCAGCTGGCTGTCCACCAGCACCCCCAGATCCTTTTCTGCACAGAAGCTTTCCAGCTGCTCTTCCCACAGCCTGTAGGGTTGCCTGGTGTGCTTGTGACCAAGGTGCAGGACCCCGCACTTGGCCTTGTTAAACCTCATACAACTGGCCTCAGCCCATCGATCCAACCTGTCCAGATCCTTGTGCAGAGCCTTCCTATCCTCAAGCAGATCAAAACGCCTGGTCAATTTGTTGTCATCTGCAAACTTACTGAGGGTGCCCTTGATTCCCTCGTCCATCCAGATCATTGAGAAAGATATTAAGGACTGGTTCCAAAAGTGAGCCCTGGGGAACACCACTTGTGACCAGCCTCCAGGGAGACTTAACTCCATTTACGACAAGTCTCTGGGCCTGGCCATCCAGCCAGTTTTTCCCCTGGGAAAGAGTACACTCATCCAGGCCATGAGCAGCCGGTTTCTCCATCAGAATGCTGTGGGAGATGGTGTCAAAGGCCTTATTAAAGTCTTGGTAGACAACATCCACAGTCCCTCCCTCATCCACTATGTCAGTCAGCTGGTCATAGAAAGAGATGCAGGACCTGATTTTCATGAGCTCATGTTGTCTTGGCCTTATCCCCTGGTTGTCCTGCACGTGCCATATGAGTGCACTCAGATGAACTGTTCCATAATTTTCCCTCTTCCCAAGTTCAGGCAGACAGGTCTGTAGTTGTTGGGATCCTCCTTCCAGCCCTCTTGCAGATGGGTGTACCATTTACTAACCTCCAGTCATTTGGGACCTCCCTGGTTAGCCAGGACTACTGATAAATGATGGAAAGTGGCTTGATGAGCACTTTTGCCGGCTCTGTCACTACCTTTGTGTATATCCCATCCAGCCCCCTGGACATGTGTGTGTCTAAGTGGAGCAGCAGGTTGCACACCACTTGCCCTTGGATAATGGGGCCTTCATTCCACTTTCCGAGAAGTATGTCTCAGAAATTACCCTACACGAACTCTAGGATGAAAAACATTAATCTTTGACAATCAGTTGAGTTTGTAAGGGAGCAAGCTATTAATATTACAGGAGTCAAATACTGCCCTAATTGTGATCTTACATGATACTGAAAGCAAAAATCTCCCAATCTTATCTAGGCTGTAGTTCACCACCATGGTTCTTGTATTATTCTTGGTAAGAAGAAAAATGGTTGTTTACTAAGTAAGATGAAGATAAGAAAGCAAAACATGAAAACTCTTGAGATGGGATTGGACTTGAAGCTAGATAGTCTGCTAGCTGAATTCAGAGGACATGGAAATATAAAACATTTACTTCATTGTCCAGCTTCACAGAAAAAGAGAGTCACAGACTGTCTCTTGTGGCCTAGGAGAAGATTAATATATAATAAATTTGATTGGAAAGATCATCAGTTCAAGTAAACCAATCTTAGTGTAATTATATGGTGGATTAGCTTCTTAAGATTGTGGGTAAAATACATAAAAAGACACATATGTTCATGTAGTGTTATGTCAGTGATCCTTCCTTGCAAAAGCCAAGACAATATTTTTTGTTTAACACGTCTGCTTTGTGATTTTACAGTGTCAAGTCCAATCATGTGTACGTATTGCTGTTAGGAAACATGTGAACCAGCTGCCCCATACCAGCAGTTCACAGGAGAGAATTGCCTCTTTACCCTAGGAGGTCATGCTGGTGATTTAATAGCTGTCAGTAATGAACAGCTGTTGCAGTATGAAATTACCATGTGCTGTAGGTGCTTCAGACAAGACCTCTGTGACGTGGCATAAAGATAAGTTCCTTGCAGTGTATCAGTGTGTTATGTACTCAGGTTTGTTGATACTGAGGTTCTAATGAGGTTTTAGCTGGGATGTTTAAAGTCTTTGCTCTTCTGCAGAGCACTGGGTTGGTAGGTTTTAAAATTCTTTACACAAAGTTATTGCATACGATTGTTTCAGTTTCCTGCCTTTATTTATTGCATTTGGCAAAACCTACTTACCAAGTCAAAAAAGGTGCCAGAAGTAGAATGTATTGCCCAAATCCCTGTCCAGTTCCTATTCCAGCAAGTCTCTATGGTTCACAAATCAAAGAAAGTAGTTAGTGAATTACAGGCTTGATGCTTCATCCTAGCTGTGCAGTGTGGATACAGCTCCAGGGCATCTCTTTCCATACAGACTTCATCTAGATGATATTTCCCAACATGAGACATTACTGTTCTGTAGTCCACAAGTAAAAACTTAGGAAGCCACTGTCCCTTCTGTTTGCTTTAACTGGTAGATTTTCAGTAGTGGTTGGTGTTTGTACTGTCTGTTATGCTCATGCAGAATATTATTCAGAACACATATCAGCAGTGGTATGATTCAACCCAGGATTATGTCTGTAAAAGGCCCTTGGGTGAATGCCAGTGCCACAAAGAAACCTCCTGTTTTCTTACTGGTAATTCTTGTTAGTTCTGCCTGGAATTGCCCAGAGTGAACATAGCTTAGGACAGTTCAGCCTGTAGTGAATATAATTTTGTCCTTTCCAAAGAGCAGGTACTTCAGCATGCCAGGGTATATTGATCTGGATTCCTGCAGAGACAGTCCAGGAATCATCAGTGGGACAGTGAGTTGCCATGCAAGTGGTTTCACAGTGGCTCACTTGCATGCACTGCGTGAAAGTAGTGTACAAACTTTACTGCATGCTTAGTAAAGCCAGTGCTTTCTGTGAGTGACAGGCTTACTGCATGCATGACATCAGTGTTGTTACACTGTGGTTGTGGAGGAAGCCCATGAGTTTATAAATGTGTCAGGCATGTGGGCTGTATACAGACCTGGTAAATGACAGTCTCCTGAAAGTTCTGTATTTACTGCTATTTGCCATAGCAAAATAGCAAAAAGTTCACTGCAGCAGGGCAACATCATGGCTGGCAACCTTCCACTGCCAGACAGTAGATGGGCCTTGCAACATAAATTTTAACTTCTGTTTGTCTACAGAAAAAGAGGTGGTTGCATTTCAGTCTTGCTAATTCAGGAAATGCCTGTGCAAAGGAAGAGAACTTATTTTAGGCTTTAGACCACAGTATTTAGGGCTAAAAAACGTAGAGCTTTTTTCAAATTTCACGTACCTTCCAGAGTTAATCAAATGCTAGATTGCATGTTGTCATCTATGGTTCGAGAGGCAAAGCGTTTGTGTAATTGCAAGCTGTTTGGTGATTGTACTGGTGTACAGCATAGAGTACAAATCACTGCCCCTGCACTTACGCATTGTTGTCACAGCATCTGTGTTTTACTGAAGCCAGCTAATGCACCTTCTAGTGGAGGGTATATGGTCCAAAGGGAGTATGTGTGGTCATGGAGAGACAGTAAGCGAAGTTTTATATCAACTCCAAATGGCACTGCGTGGAGATGTAGTTTGAATGGAGTGGTTTGTCTGCCTGTAGATTATTCTTCGTACTGACTTCTGTTCTTAAAAAAAAAATTATAATGATGCAAAGTAACACTGTAGGTGACATTATATTATAGGAAAAAATTACTCAACAAACAAACAAACAAAAAACCCCACCCCAGCCTTGAAATTGATTCTAATTTTACATACTTATTACTTAATTACCAATAGCCTTTAAAAGTGAAATGCAGGAAAACATCACTAGTATCTGTTCTTTATCAATGTTTAAAAATAAGTAAACAGTTCTCTGTAATGAAAATTAGCAACAGTAGCAGAAACATGTTGGTGGGGAATTGTCCTGAACACTGATGGATCACATACCACAGGTGTAACCAGACTGGGCTCAAATGTGTTCTTGTGCGGGTAAATGTACAGTTCACCTCTGCATTGAGAAGGAATGGGATCATGACCTGTACACCTAGTTTTGTGATGTAATGAAATACCTTGTAAAGAACTGTATAATAGAGGCTAAAAAGCATTAGAACAGGTTAATAATAAACTTGTAACAATAGATCTGCACTAGAGTAAATGTAGGGAATTAGTTGAAAATGAAGTGTTCTGCTGCTTTCATTTGATAGTTTAGTTTAAAAATACAGTGATTACTAGAAAATTACAGAATAAATATTTGTCTTCATTTGTTAGTATGCTATAACATAGATGAGGTCACTTTTCAGGACAGTGTTTTAACATTTAATCTGCTCATTAACTACTGAATCCAGCAGGATTTACTGAAATAAAAGAGGATTAATAAATTAGTTTGATAAAGCTTGACATTTGCACATAACTGAAGCTACTTGTGCAAAAAACACTGTGGAGCAGCTGGTGTGTGGTAACTCCTCACCCAGTAGTAACTCTTTTCTTAGACTTCTCTGTCCCATGTTAAAAACTGGTTACTTGGGATAGTAATTGATGGACAGAGAATTTTTGAAAGCATCTAATGACTCGTTATTCTGTATTTTTCAAGAATGCCTCTAAAATTTTTAAAATACATATTGCTCTATACCCTCTTCAAGTCCTCTCTCAGTTTTTTACCCTCATGCATATTAATAAGACCACAGTTTGCAGTAATCTGTTGGGACTGCTTAAAGAGTAAGGATGGCAGAATAAAATCCTTAATAAGGATCAGAGAAAGAAGGAGGTTATGATTAACCTTTCCTGAGGTCATTAGCACTTTTTAAAATTTCTTTTTCCAAGCTGTTCTTCTATAACTTAATTATTTTGAAGTGGGACTATGTTTTTTCTTTACTACTGATACTAGTGGGAATCAGTATAGGAGGAAATAACAATTATGAAGTTGTTTTGTTTTGTTAATTTTGTTTTAGGGTTTTTTGGGGGGTCCTCTTGTGGCCTGAATGGCCTGAACATACCTTGAGTCTTCTTAGCTGCAGCAAAGTTTACAGTTATTGTCATTCTGGAGGTGGAACTTCAGTATTATGACCCTATGCTGCGTAGTGTAAAACCCGTATTTTTCTGCAAATACGTGTGAGTTTTCTTGTTTTCTCTTGCAAACTCAGATTACAGAAATAACTTCACACTCAAAACTCAAAAGTTTATCTTTTCAGGATTTTCACAGTTTGGAAGTTTCTTTTTGAAGTGTAGGAAACTCACTCATACTTTCTGACTTTCCATGTTACTTTGTTGGAAGGGCACTTGGCAGGTTGAAGTAAAGCTATGTGCACAAGTCTTTAAAATGTCATCTTTCTTCATCTTTAGAAAGCAGAGAAAGCTGTGAAGTGCAGAAAACTGTGAAGATAGCATGAGAAAGCTTGGTCATCAGATTTTAAAGCTGATCTCAGGTGACAGACAAAAAAGATTGATATTTATCTGAATAATTTTGTACGAGGGAATAGCATAGGACACCTGGAATTAACTTACCTGCTGTCTTAACACATTTCTACAGTTTTAATGTTTGTCTGCCACAGTGAGAAAGTAGTGTCTTTAACTGCATAGTTTGGTCAACTGAGTTGCTTTACCAGAGTTGACAAACCTACTGTTCACTCAGTAACATTTTTCGTGAACATCTACAACTTGAAGACCATCCTCAAAACACTTCAGTTGTCTTTTGTGGGACTGTTCCCAGGTGCAGGGATCAGAGGAACAACCTCTATTCTCTGGCCATAAATGTCAGAATGCTTATGCATTTTTGTAGATTATGTTAAAAGAGAAAATCAACTGCAGCTTCTTTATGGCAAACATTTTTGAGGGGGTAACTGCTAATTAGCATGAGGTGTTGAGAATATTGGATGCAAGTGCATGATTCAGGACTTCTATGTAGTTACCTGGGAGGGTGCTGTGGTTAATTTTTTACTAAAGCATGAAAGCTTCTAGTGGAGTTTGGGTCTGTAGGGTAGTAGTGTTGGAGCATCTGGTCTTTTTTTTCCATTTCTTCTATTGACATATGAGACAGTTGTGGTCAGCAAAGTGTCCCTAAAGCTGGCAGCCGACCAGAGGAAAAAGGATAGATGAGAAGTACCTGTCTAGCACATGATCTTCTGCTTCCCATCCCTCTTGAAAAGTTGTGAAGCATGGAATAGGATTGGTCACAGCTGCTGGTGAGAGAGGAATCCTAAATCCTTTTCCAGTCTCCTCTTCGCTCACCAGTGTGATGGCAGCCACACAGCTCTGTGTGTTCCTTGTACTGGAAAGCTTGAGAGAGAGCTTAAAATGATCCAGAAATTCCACGCCATAGACTTTGTAGGGAGCCGTCTTCCTTACATCAG
>WTSP01015291.1:61205-71520 GCA_025331215.1 Actenoides lindsayi | reverse complement strand
CTTCCTCGCCAAGGGCCAAGCTGTGCCTGTGCCGGCAGGAGCTGGCTGGCAGCTCGCTCCCTGCTGTTGCAGACTGAGGTGGTTTCTTCCACACACAGCTTCCCTCTCCTGGTTTGCGGGGTGCAGAGCCCTGCAGGGAGAGGCTGAATGGCAGCTGTTGGCTTCATGAGAAGAAGTCCTGCCCTGAGGGCAAGCACAGTCGCTGGTGGTTCACCTCTGTCTTTGGTGGTGACTTCTCGAATTCTGCGTAGTGATATCAAAAGCCATACGGGAGGGGTCTGTTTGTCAGAAAGTGTGAAATTAGTGGGGGAAATTGTTTTTGTCTCAATGCTTTTCCTTATTTTGAAAAATGTTAACATTTTCAACATTTTTACTCTCCATAAAATGAACTTTTGTTATACAAGGTTGAAGGCCTTTAGGACAATATTCTTGTTTTTCATCCATCTGAAAGATCTAGGCTATATGTTTTAATCATTGTAAGCTATTACCTGTAATTCCTTCCTTCATGACAATGAGGAAAACTTTTTTAATTACTGTAGTTGCATTTCCCAGAGATTTTCTTGCCACATTTTCAGACAGGCCAATCCCATGTAAAAGAGAATTAGAGACTACAGTTTATTAAAAAAAAACCCAAACCAACAAAGCCTTTTCATTTTTAACTTGAAAATTGACGGAATTTCACATCAGACATTTCTTCCATGTGTTCATGCTAAAGGGACTTCCTTACAGTTGCAGGCCTGGTGTAACCCTAAATAAGCTAGTTTTTTTCTTTGTTACAATGTTTTTACTGCAAGGGTATAAAAAGGGCAGTGCAAAAGTAGAAGGAAATAACGGAGGTGCCAAATATAATCACCTTTCAGCATCATGCCATTGTGGTTGTTGGAATTAAATCCTTGGCTAGCTTACATGCTTAACTCTGTGGTTTGTGCTGACAGCTAGATGTGCGCTTAGTTGCTCAGTTGTTAACTGAGCTGAAATTGTAACTCAGAAATTTTAAAAAGCATGTTGACTTGTGTGGCTAGCATTTTAATAGCCTAAAACATAATCTAAAAATTTAGACCGGAACACTTAATTTAACTGTTTTGCAAAGTAATGGCATGTAAAATAAATGTTTACTTCCTGGAAGTAAAAGATTTCTCTAGAAAGACAAAAAAAATGCCTAACAGAAATCTGAAGTCCTTTCCCCCACCGCCTTGCCCCTGTGTGTGCTGCAGCTCCATTCTTTGCCCTGACAGTTACACTTGTATATACTTCAGTGTACAAAGTCAGAATAGGAACAGATTCTCAGTGTTAAGCATGTTCTTGGAGCATCTTGCTCCATAGCACTGAAAAGGGCTGGAAATATATTCAATGTAAGCTCTGTGAAACTAGGTCCAAGTATAACTAACGATAGGTAGGATTACGCGAATGCCTGTCAGAATAAAACCCAGCACTGCAGAAAACTTAATTGCCCAGGGACTTAAGTGAATTTGGAATTTTCTCTCAGCTGTGGAGCTGAACTAGGATTTATGATGCCAGTAACATATGCCAGTGAACAGCGTGTGGACTTTGATTAAGCAGGAAGCCACATGGAATTTCAGGAGAGGTCAGAGCTATGGAGAGGCTCCAGAAGAGCAGAGAGGTGGCTTTTTCTAAGATACATAGCTGCATCTCAGTAGTACATGCTGTTGGCTAGAGTTGATGGTGTTTGAGTAAAACAGTAGCTGTAACTAAAAACTCACCATATATTTAACATTTCTTCTAATACTATAAATGTCTACAGCAGTTAATTTTTCTGAAGAGGCTGTAAGGCACATTGCTTATCCACAATTTACATTGCGTTCTGATTGATATTCTTCTATTTTTCTATTCTTCTATTCTTCTATTGCCTTTATAAGTAGAAAATGGTTATTTATTAATCTACCCATTTTTTTGATTGATATATTGTGTGTGTTTGTGTAAAGTAAAAAAAACAAAGCAAAAGAATTCTAAAAATGTTCAGAGGAGGCAACAATCTGGTATATATGAGGTTACATAATTGTGTCTAAATAAATACGTACCTCTAGCCTATAACAAGGTAATTTTAAAAAGGACCAGCAATTTCTCTTGAAGAGAACGCAGGAATCCTGGAGCTGTCAGTTCTGACTTGTCTGTGATGCAGCTGGAAACTCTTTTCTTTTGAGCTGCTGAAGTAGCTCAGCTGAGCAGCTGAGTGGCACTGGAGCTGGGGTCAGTCTGGACAGCCTGATGGGGCATGAGCGGTGCGTGCCATCCATGCCACCGTTGGGGTGCTCCACCACCCTGCCTCCGGACTTTTCTGCTGGAGGAGCTGAACATTACAACATTGCTCTCTCCAGCCAGCCCTCAGAAAGCAATGTGTTAAATGGCATGTCATGGTCGTGCACTGTGCTGTTAGAAATGCAAATGACAAATGATGTAACTGGATGCTTTCACCAGTTAAAATCTGCCGCCTGGTCCCTGGTGTCTTCTCGTATTGTTTTCAGTGACCCAGGAGTAGAGTTCATCCTTCACTTTCCCCTAGCTTAAAATTTTTCAACTTCTCAGTGATTTTAATGAGCAAATGCTGCATGTGAAATGAACATTGGAATACTGTATGTAGCATGAAAATGCCTGGATGGCGTACTGTATAAGGCTAGCAAGGATGTCCTCTCAGAACACAGCAATTAATTTACTTTCTAATTTTTTTCTTAATAAAAACCAGGGACTTTTTTTTTTTTTTTTTTTTTTTTTTTTTTTTTGGTGAAGAATCTAATTATAATTTTTGTAATTATAAAATTGTTCTATGTTAATATTATCCTTGACCTGATTTCTTAAAACTCAGAGAGTGCCAGTGGTGTATTTGTGTCTATAGTCTTCATCACTCTGTGTGTTCATGCACACCTATTCACATATTTCTATTTACACTAAAATAAGCAAGCAGCATGATTAAAACATGCATTTGATCAATCTTGCTTTTAGTAATATTCTTCAAACCTTGGTAGATTTGAAATGGTTGAAGTTAGATGTGGGCTGTCTTTCCTGAGATACAATAATATAGCAGATGTGTTGCTCCCATCCAGCTAACAATCAGTCTGGCCTTGTACCCTATCATTGCAGGGGGAAGAAGCGTTCAGAGAGCTTCATTTTGGAGGAGCTGCTTCATTAGTGTACAGATCCTTGCAATGGCTGAGAATACATAAATTGCAAGAGGACGGCAAAAATTAACTAGCTGGTGACTCCAGGGGAAGTAGCAGTTCAAAAGCACTCTGAAGTTAAGGATGATCTGCCATTAGCTGCAGGAAATGTTCCACAATATCTGGAACTGTGCTTCCCTCTGGGTGGATTTATAACACCCTTGGCCTTGGAGCCAGCCTGAGTTTCACTCCATGTGTGTGCGTGCACACAGCCATGCCTCGTGTGTGTGCTGGGAGACACACAGAGCTGTGAGTGACACTGTAAATACAGGAACAAGGGCAACACAAATCCAACACTTGAACCTCTCAGATCATTTGTGGGATTAAAATATAAACGGAGTAGCATGTTTTTATTGTACTGCTGCTGTGCCTGGGCTCCTTTTCATGGGCTGTCAGCTCTGCCGGGTTCTGCTTGTGTCCTGTGGGAGAAGGGATGAAGGAACACTGGTTGTTGTAAGAGACAGGTCTTTCAGGGACAATGCCTCTCTCAGCATTACTTAATATCCTCTGAGAAACTTTCATGTTGAAGGCAACTGTCAGGAGGAACAGCCCTGGGCTGTGCACAGCCCTGTGGCCCTGGGATGAAGGCTGTGAAGCAAATGCAGGGCAGGAGGAGCCCTGCCTCTGCAGAAGGAAAGGAGAGCATTTCCCAGGCCACCTCCTGGCTGCTGATTTTAAAGTGGTGACTGTGTTGCCCTAACCCTCCCACCCACTGACTCACCTCCTTTTTGCTCCCCAAGTGCCAGTTATGTCTGCCAAAGCTCCTGACATCTAATGTTTTCTGGTAGGGTGTTTCTTCTTTGTCCCTTATAAAATGCCTGAACCACCCCTACCCCCCATCAAGTTTGATGCTGTGATCAGCTGTAATGACACTGCAGATGGAGTAGCCAGGGTGGTAGTGTGTGGGAGTTAGACGGATGCTCATTGAAGGTGTGCGTATGACTGGGCCTGCAACAGGGTGGGTATGAATTTGGATCACCACCACCTCTTCAGTCTCCGGATGGAGGAGGAGTATGGCGACATCCCCTTCACACTTGCACAAGGGAAAAGGGTTAAATAGGAGGCAAAAAGATTTACTGTAAGCCTTTATGTTTAGCTTACATGATTACGAGAGTATTGCCTTTATGGTGCTCTCATGATATATTTCCTTGGGAAAGTAGGAAAGATACATGGTGTGTAATATATATTGTAAAGGTATGTTATTTTTTAAATCATGTATTTACCCCAGCAGATTCCTCACTGCAGTCAGCAAAGGGCTCTGCTTGCAAGACGGTTCACGTTGTTTGTTTTTGTTTGTAGCTGGACTGAAGCAGAAACTACTTCATTGTTTTAATGTTAGAGGTATATTTGAGGCTAGAAAAATGCTTCAGTCTCTGTTACAGTGCTAGTTGAGTGAATGGACGAGGGAAACTGTCCCAACAGGTGTCTGCATACTGACATTGGATATATAGTTCCTTTATGTTTCTAATGTAAGTTTGATAATGATACTAGTAAGTTGACTCTCGTCTAATGACATGTTCAGAAACAGCTGTCATGTTATCGTATTACTGCAGAGGACATAGAACACAATGAAGCATAAAAAACAAAAAAAGCATGGGCAGAAGAGGCCAAGGGGACAGTTTGAGTGTCTTCCTCAGGAATACATTACCTGTCACGGTGAGACCTCAAATAGCTTCACAGAAAAAATATTCATAGCTCTTCAGCCATCAGAAGAAACAGCACGGTCTGCTATACTTTCATATTTTTCAGTCATCTCTTCTATATGAAAATGTTCTTTCTTTGGTATGAATGAAGAACATACAAGAAGGTTGAAAACCAAAGGAGTTCTTTGTTCATTTGTATGTTTTTCTTCCCCCAAAAGGAGTGCTCTGTGATATCAAGGCTAAAGAGTATTTTTGTATGAGCGGTTGGTAAAAAGTTTATGTCAGGCCCACAAAATAAAGCTCACAAACATAAAATAGTCTAAATAATATTTAAAACAAAAACTTTATTTAAAGTGTGTTTTCATGCTTTTGCATTTAGTTGTTGTTAACATATTGTTAAAAAGTAACAAATTACATAACAAACTGATCATCGGCATTTCTGATGGTCACAAATGCACATCAGGTATACATTCTGGGTATTACAGTACTTCTTTAAAAACATAAATTAGAAAATATATCGCAGAAATTCTAACCTACACCTCGTGAAGGCAAAATGCGCAGTAAGGCTTTGTGTGCATGGTAAATACAGCTGTTGTTTCTGCATGTGTTCTTGTACATGGCAGTTATGTTTGATACCTAAAATGTTGAGAGATCCAGGTTCTCCTTTTAGGTTTACTTAATGCCGAGAGTACTTCCTTTTCTCCTACATTTTATGTAACCATCTTCCTTAATAAAGTTTAGAACTAACTCAAGGCATACCCTGCGATCCAGAAAACTTAAGATCTTGTATTGAAATTCAGCTCCTGGAAACCGTGCAGAACATGTAGGGTTATATGGTCCATCGCAGCCACCAGCATTTTCATTCAAATTTATGTGCACAGTCGAAGGACCATTGGTGGAATATAAAGAAAGTTAAGAGGATTAGCCCCAGTCCCTCTCTGTATCCAAATATTAGTTAAGTTAGTCTTCACAGGAAATCAGATGGTGTTCACCATTTCCTATTACTAAATATCTTACAAAACCCATATACATCGACTTATCGCTAGTTGTATGAAACTGATCTCAAAGAAGGTATATGTTAATAAGCCAAAACCAAAAAGTTGGGTGAAGAGGATATTGGTTTATCAACCAAGTACCTTTGGAAACGGTGATCAATTCTGACATGTTTGTGCCTTGGAGTCTACGTAAGTGAGTCTGCATTCCAATGCTGTATTCTACCCACAGATGTGATACAGAAACCCATTTGAAGTTGATTACACGCATCTAAAGACAGATTTGGCCTTTCTCCTTGCCAAGGGTTAGGGCTGGGCTGGCCACTAGACAAATGACAGGTGCTCTCCATTAACCCATCTCCCTTCCCAAGGGGGAAGAGAAAGGGAATAAGGAGAGAGACTGATAGATTAGAAAAGGAAACTAGAACAGCTTTAATGAAAATAACATCAATAAAATTAAGTATATACAAATATATACACAACCAGTATTGAACCCTGCTCCCCCATCCCCTCCATAGCAATTAAATCACTGTCACCAGTGATGCTATGGGGCAGGTTCTGGGGAAGTCCCAGATGGGACTCAGCAGCAGATGGGAAGTGGATTGAGGAGCTGGATTTTGGAACTGGATTCAGGAATGCAAGAATTGAAATCAGAGGCAGAAGAACTGACAGAGTCCTCATTGGACACCACCACTGCAGAAGGAGTTTACCCTCATCCTGCAGATTTATACTGAATATGGTGTATATGGAATGAAATAAATCCCTTGTTGGTCCCTTGTTAGGGTCACCCGTCCTGTCTGCTCCTCCCCTCAGGTGCAACCTCTTGCTTTCACAGCACTCCCAAGATGGGAAACAAGATAAAGCAGTGACCTTGGTTTCTATAGGAGCAAGAGCCTTTCTGCATACCAGTCCTTGGTAATAACTGTAAACATCAAGTGTTACCCCTGCTAAAATCAGACACAATCTGCAAAAATATGCAGTTAGCTTCAAAATGTGCAGTTAGTTAGAGGAGAGCTGAAAAGTAAAATCTCTGAACAGAATTAGTTTTATTTTCACTCAAACCAGGACACCTCTGTGGAAGGAAGGAATTTTCACTGTACTGGCTTTCACTTGTACTGCCGTTCGCTTCTGGTTTTGTTCATACTTTCTCTATGGGAGAACAGCAGACAATGGACTGATTTTCAACAGTTTGCTATCAGGTAGGGTTGTGAGTAGCATAAAGAAAATACTTTTGAGGGTGAAATATCATTTGTGGATTAGTGGCACTTTTTCCACACAGATGAGCTCTTCAGGCAGAATTTGTTGAAGTTGCTCCAAACCATATAAAATGGAAAGCTAAGCACATACTTTTAGAGTTGTTTCTCTTTAGAGAGTCCCTAGTTTTTCAGAGGAATCCTTTCAAGGTGAGCGAGGAGAAGGTCATGCAGGGTGGGATTCTGCCCTACTGCCCTACTCTGAACCAATTTACAAATCTCTGAAATCTTGAGGAGTTAATTTTCATTTGTGTAAGCAGCCAGTTTATCTATTCTCTTGCTTTCCTGCCTCTGAATTACACCCAAACCATGAGAAGATCTAGAATTATGAGAAATATCAGATTATACCTCAAAAAGTTAAGAAGGTTCTTCTGCTTTGCTGGGTGGGTTGTGTTTTTGTTGGTTTTTTTTTTTTGGGGGGGGGGGGGAAGGGGGGTGTTTTGTTGGGGTTTTGGTGTTGATTTTTTTTAAGAATTGAAGATAGAGGAAGATGCTGACTTCCAGTAATGAACTGTGCCTGGCTGCACAGTAGTACAATGTGGTTTTGATTATCTGGCACAAAGCTACATTTGATTAACTGCATTTCTTGTAAAGGGGTTTGAGAGGTTCTGTTTCAGTAAAAAGCTTGATTTAATATTAATTTAAGAAACTGCAGAACACCAGCTGAATTTTAAATTTTAATTCTGCCTTCCCAATTGTTGGCAATTCTGTATCTTACTTTGGTTTTATTGTAGTAGTCACTTGGACTATTTTCATTGTGTCGCAGGTACAGTGAGGATGAGTATTAGTTTTATTTCTTTGAATTTAGTGGCTGCACTAGAGTAACAAGCAGCTTTTATTATCTGCTCAAACACAACCAGATTAAATTTGTAAGACGATTTCTCTGCTTTAGAAAGCATTCAAACTGTCTACGTAATGGGAGATTTTCTTTCTCTTTTTTTAAGGAAGTGAGAGAGTTCAGTTCCCTTACTCTGCTGTGAAGTTCATTAGTACAGTATGATATTTATGCATATAATAATCAAGTAGAGGAAAAAATCAATTTTTAAAGATCATTAATACAGCTGTTATAGTCTAGGAAAGGAAAAGATGGAACAGCTTTAGTAGTATTTTGTAATAGATAACATTTGCTTAGTTTCTCATAAACATTTAAGACATTCAAGACTTATCCTGAAAAAGTTCACTCCAGGCAGATGTGGATGTTTCATGTTACCTGTTTGATATAATTCCTCTCTTCCTGAGCTGCATTCATAAAATCGCACCCATCCTTTCTTTGGAAGGAATCATTACTTATATTGCCAGGCTCTTTTATGTTGCTATATGAGTTAGTCATGAAATGATATCTTGTTTTCTTTCATATAATATTGATAGTCAGCTAAGTGTTTATAAATTACTAAAATGGTAGAGGAGATAATTTAGTGAATGGCAAAATTATTATATGCTTCTTTTTTTGAAAGCAAGTGGAATGTGCAGATGTGGATTGTGAACAAAATAAGAAGATGATTATGTAGCAATTTTAAATTGAAGAGATTCTGTCAGTGCAGCAAACACTTGGCAATGGGACAATATGTACACGTCTCCCAGATTTTTTATTAATGACTCTTAATTTAAACCTGTGCTCTGTTAAATCTCAAAGGCTGTCACTTGAGTTCTCTCCTAACTTAACTTTTTGTAGTTATTCCTTTCTGTTTTTAACATAAATACAGAACAATGTGCTATGGATATAGGAGCAGATGTCAGGAGACCTTAGATGCCTTTTGGACTTGGTTTTCTTGCCTTACTTGAAATTTCAAATGTTTTCCTGTTCCATAGTCTTTTCTGTTAGTCTAAGTGAAAACACCACTGCTAATGTTTCCTAGTTTCAAATGACTCTTGTGAAGTGTAATCTGTTAGTTTTAATTAAAAAGTTTGATAATTACAAAAGGAAGATAACTACAGTCCTACTGTCCTACTGTGCATTTTATGGAAAATATAGGTATGCCTACTGTATTCATTACTGTGGCTCATAATACTTCCTCATAGAAATTCTACTCATGCATGAGTTGTCATTTAAATTCCTTGGTGTTATACCTCAGTTTTCATGACCAAGATGAAAAGGGTCAGTTAAAAAAATTAATTCGTAGTTCTGAAAATCGTTGAAGGTAGAGGTTCATACTGAAGTATTTTTTCAAGATTTATGATACAGAGATACAATGTTGTCATGAAGATAATATTTTTTAACCAGCGGAGAAAAAGTTTCATAGCATACTAGAAGTCATAAGTTAGAAAGGAGTGCTAGACTAATAGCTGTACCAACTTGAAGTTAATGCACAATTTTCCTGTTGCGGCCACTCTTGAGACTGGTGATGGTCAATGCTGTAGAAGTAAGGATCTATGAGGAACCTGTCTGCATAGATGCTCAACAATGTCAGATGGACTGAGCTGTTTGTTTAGGAGCCTGCTTACTTCACTAACCTCTCGCCTTACTTGAATGGAGAAAAGATACTTTAGTTCTGCTCCTGAACTTGCACAGAGGTGTTACAAGGTGAGCTGGGAAGCTCTGCCTCCATCTCAGAGAGCTTAGCTGACAACTCTTCCAGCCTGATGTCCCTCTCTCCCTACAATGGCCTTCAGCAGTAAGCCTTAAAGCTGCTTTTCCAGGTGGTAGGACAGAATGACTCCTTTGCTCCAGCTCCCATGATGATCTCATGCATTCTGTAATACATGTTGGATATTTTGGCACCTACAAAGCCAGTCTAGTCCAAGGCCTGAATTCTGCAGAGTTTTTATTTTTTCATATAGGGCCATACTCAGTTTCAGCAGAAATGTGATCCTGTTGCATTCCACTGCTGGAAGAGCAAAAAAGAGAAACCATCTTACTTGTTTTCTCTCAGTTGAATTAGTGCTAGCAGAAAGGACATAAAACTCGCTTTCAAGTGAAACTCAACTTGACATCAAGCATTTTTCTTCTGATGTGTCACCTCTCTGTTACTGTTTATTTCTTACTCCTTACAGGAGTTACTCTGCTACTCAATACCTGATTGTCAAGGTTTAGTCCCCTTCCCAAAGGGGAAGAGAAGGGTAAATAAGGGAGAGAGAAACTTACAGATAGGAAAAGAGAACTAAAACCGCTTTAGTGAAAATAATAACAATAAAATGAAATATATACAAAACCAGTATCAAACACAACCCCGACCCCGACGCGCGCCCCCCCCCCGGCACGCCACCACCGCCAGCCCCACCGCTGGGGTCAGGCGCGCGCGCGGCGGCCGGGCTGG
>WTSP01015291.1:45588-61075 GCA_025331215.1 Actenoides lindsayi | reverse complement strand
AGACACTGTCTGTGAGAACAGGCTGCTGACTTCAGAAAGTGCAGTTAGTTAGAAGAACTGAGCTGAAAAGTAAAATCCCTGAAAGAGTTAGTTCTGTTCTAACTCAAACCAGGATGTGGATGAGATTGATTTCTGCATTTTATAAAATCTGTGAGGCAGTGCACAAAAACCTGCTTTTTCTGGGTATGTGTTTGATGAAGCAGTGTAGGTATAGTAATCCTGCAAGTAGAAAAAAGGTCAGCAGGGAGAAGTGTCAGGCTCTGCCCAGTCTGTGCAGGGTATTGACTCCACTCTGACCCATGAATCTCCACCTTGCAGGTACCTCTGGACTTCTTTCTGCCACCGAGTCCCAAATTAAAAGCCAGTCTTCCAGTCTCCTGCAAACATACACAGTGTTGACGTAACAGCTCTTAGTAGATGTGTGTGGATAGTTACTAAGAGAGTAGTCAATTTCAATGTTGGCGTCTTTTTCTTGCATATTCAAAATGTCTTTTTCTATCTAATTTAAATATGAAAATTCAAAAAGTAAAATACAGGCTTTTTTCCTTGCCTTTTTGTAGGTCAAACTTAGGAATAATCAGAGTCAAGTGTAGATTAGGAACATCTCTGAACAGATGCCACTGTAGATTTTGCTTAGAGAATGGCATCTTTGTTGTTTTAGTTCAAAACAGCCTTGTATTTGATCACTGAAGATATCATACTTGAGATTTATTTAAGTTGCAGTGCAGAGAAATGCGAGAACTAGTAGAGGTATGCATTGCACATCCTTGTGAAAGAAGAGTTTGTCAGTCCAGGCTTCTAGTCTTTTATTCATTTTTAAATTAGTCTCCTATGTCTTCCTTGTCAGTCGGCGTACGAGTTTTGAAGCCACTCTGTTAGTAGCGGGATTGTCATCTGTTTAAAATTAACCATGTTTTAAGTTTTTCCATAAGTTTCACAGGGCAAAGAATGTCCTATTTCAGTATTTTATAGTTTCATTTTTGCAGGATGTGCACCAGCACCAGTAGCCATAATAAAATAAATGCTAGACGGTATATATTGTGTGTATTTGCAAGCACACACGTAAAGGCTTACTGCTGCATTTAAGCAACCTGACTTAGAATCATAGAATCATTCAGGTTGGAAATGACCTCATAAGATCATTAGGTCCAGTTGTCGACCCAACACTACCATGACCACTAAACCATGTCCCAAGTGCCACATCTACAGGTTTTTTGAAGACCTCCAGGGATGGTGACTCCACCACTTCCCTGAGCAGTCTATTCCAATGCCTCACCACTTCTATATTTCAGTACAGAAATTTTTCCTCATAACCAATCTAAACCTCCTCTGGCGCAACTTAACCCTGTTTACAGTCATCCTATCACTAGTTACTTAGGAGAAGTGACCAACACCCACCTCACTACAAGCTCCTTTCAGATAGTTGTAGACAGCAATAAGGTCTGCCATCAGTCTTCTCTTCTCCAGGCTAAACAATCCCAGTTCCCTCATCTGCTCCTCATAAGACATGTTCTTCAGACCCCTCACCAGCTTCATTGCCTGGATGTGTACCAACTCGGGCATGTTGATGTCTTTCTTACCCTGCAGCACCCAGAACTGAACACAGCACTCGAGCTGTGGCCTCACCAGTGCTGACACGAGTGAGGGACACGATCACTTCCCTACTTCTGCTGGACACACTGTTTCTGATACAGGCCAGGATTGTGTTGGCCTTCTTGGCCACCTGGGCACACTGCTGGCTCATGTTCAGCTGGATGTCCACCAGCACCCCCAGATCCTTTTCTGCCAGGGAGCTTTCCAGCCACTCTTCCTCAAGCCTGTAGTGTTGCCTGGGGTTGTGATTGTCACTTTGCCTTGTTAAACCTCATATAGTTGGCCTCTGCCCGTTGATCCAACTTGTTGAGATTCCTCTGCAGACCCTTCCAACCCTCAAGCAGATCGACACTCCTGGTCAGTTTGTTGTTATCTGCAAACTTACTGAGGGTGCCTTTGGTCCTCTCATCCAGATCATTGAGAAAGATATTGAAGGAGACTGGTTCCAAAACTGAGCCCTGGGGAACACCACTTGTGTCTGGTCACCAACTGAATTTAACTCTGTTCTGGGCCCGTCTGACCAGACAGTTTTTAACCAAGCAGAGAGTACACCTGTCTAAGCTGTGAGCTGCCAGCTTTTCCAGGAGAATGCTGTGGGAGATGGTGTCAAAGGCTTTATTAAAATCCTGGTAGACAATATCCACAGCCCCTCCTTCATCTACTGAGTGGTCCAGCTGGTCATAGAAGATCAGGTTGGTTAAGCAGGACTTCCTTCCTGGTTCTCGCTTTGGAGACAATACTGCTGGTGGATCTTTAAAAGCTTTTGATGATTCTTGATGATGTAATAGTACTTGATGTTATCATTTGAAGAAAAATATTTTGTGTAGGTCTTCAGAACATTGCCAGTTTGTAAAGTGCTAAGGTCTTGCTGACAAGTTTTGATAATTCTTAGTGCCACATTTAAATGGGAATTTATCGCTAATTGAGACATCTCTGCTCCTTTTAGAAGACAGTTGATTCTTCATCAGCTGGCTTGGTTTTATATCTGGAAAGAAATTAAAAGTAAAACAAGCAACCATACAGAGTGCTTGAATGAGGAGGGGTTTTTTAGTTTGGATATTTTTTTTCAGTCACACCATTGACTTCTCTCCAAAATTGTACCCAAGGGTCATATTAGGGTCATGGGTTTCTTTTTAAAAGATGAGGGAGGGTGGTAGTGGTGGTAGTAGTAGTAGTAGTAGTAGAAGTAAGATTCAGGTCTGTTTTGTGGCCTTCAACTCACTTCTGGCAGTCAAGAAGATACTGCTCATCTGGCTGCAGAGAACTAATACAAGACTTGACTAATTTAAATATGCAAAAGCAGTTGTCAGAAAATTGATCTCAGTGGAGTTTTATACCAATTGGGTCCATTCTACTGATGCACTCTGTTGCCATTTCACCTTTGGGCTGTCCTTATATCAGCTAGAGAGGTATTCCTGGGATGATGGTTGTGGAAGCAATGGTTAGCAGAAGCTGTAAGGCATTCAGATCCTCTCAGGACACGTAGATTTTTTTAATCCACTTTCAAGATTTTTTCTTTTCAGCATGTGAAACAGGCCTGCTCAAGTCCTCTTAACTTGTTATCCCATGTTGGTTTTGTTTATTGTGGTGATAGGTAAGATTTTATGCATTTATTACCAAGTTGTATTTCTTAACTTGCTCTTGTAATGGATGAGGCTGTAGAAAGAAAGCACAGTCAGTGGTGTATCAATCAACGTCTTCTTATAATGCTAGTCATGGAATTGACAAAGCCAAAAAATACATAAAAATAATGAAATCTAGATTTGACTCAGTCCTGTAACAGTGATAGTTTAAAATCCCACTAGAAATAATGCTGTAATGATTGCAGCTTTGCTTAGCTAACCGTGGTAATGCATTAGACCAAATGTTTCCCCGTTTTCTTGATAGGAAATAATGTTGCTTGTTTTCATTCCAATTATTTTAGTTTAGGGAAGAGTATCTCAGCAAATCTCTAGTGACGTGCTTGTAAATGGTGTCCTGTCACTATTAAGCAGTTTCCACAGAAACAGGATATTTTCTTTTTTTTTTTTTTACGAAAGATTTGATGCAACTGTTTAAAAAAAACCAACATACTTGAGATTTTATCTATATGCTTTTCTTGTCAGTAGCAATATAAAAATATTTCTTTCTTGCTTTAATAATAATAACAATCTTAAAGGAGCTATCAGTGTGATGTTTTCATGAGTTTCTCTATATTGTACTGAAAATTAACATTTTCACTTCTTACTCATTTTTGGGCAATCTTGTAGATTTTATTATTAGCTGTCATTCATGTTCTTTTATCCTATTTTCTTGCATTCACTAAATTTTCTATTATTTCCTTTTTCATGAGGATACTTTTCACACTTTGCCCTGTGAATGTGACACTCGATGCAAGTTAAGGAGAACCAGAAATGTTCTCTTTGTTGTCACTGGCTTAATGAGAAAATGCTTGTGTGGACAGGCGCAAGAAAGTAGTTTGTACCTAGGGAGGGACAGACTTGAGGAAACTTTGAGATGGCCTTCAAAAAGAAAGAGGAAGATACTATTTTCATATATGTATGGGTAGTTAAACCTATTCTTTATATTTCTATACATTATATGTATTTTGTATACGTACTTACACACACAGTGTATTTTAATGTTGTTATATATTTATTTCTTTAGATCTCCAAGTGTAATTTGTTACTGATCTTTGGCTGATAGAATCTTAACAGTGACACTCAATTACAGAACCAAAAAGTTGAATAAGAAGCAGACTTAAGTTTTAGATTCTTTGGATTTTAATTATGTTTTCCCGCATGTTTTTTACATTTTTATAGACTTACTTTCAAGGTGTAAATAATGTGAGATACGCTCCTCTCTAAAATAATGGAGATTATTTTACCTCCATGTTTCTTATGTTTATCATGTGTGATAATGGATAATTGTGTGTGATTATCGCATGTGATAATTGATTGCTACCTACACTCCCAATAAGGAATTAATAAGAAGCTTCAAGGTCTAACACAGAGTAGATAATATAAGCATGTTCTTCCTATTTCTATGCTAAACTTGTGTTTGGGGATGTTGAAGGAACCTGGATTCCCGTGTAGGGTAAAATTGGAAGTCAGTTTGCATTCCACTAATTCAGAGCTATTTGGTGGAAATTATTTTCTCCTGCATTAGTTAAAGCAGAATCTTCATTAAAGAGTTAATCACATCAAAAAGGCATCTCTCATGGCCTGTAATATAGCGTGGCCTGTACTACACCACCCTTTCTGCAGTAAGCTGTGCGTGGTTAGCATGAATTTGTCCGGTTGTGCAGGACAAGTTCTGCCTGGTGTATTGGCAGTTCCCTGCAGAAGTGGCCTGTGTATGCAGTGCTGTGCTCCTGGCCACAGTGCAGGCTGAGGGTCCCTGTGAAGGCTGATGGTGAAAGCAGGCTTGGTCTCACTTTCAGGTTTAGAGCACAGTCTAATTCATTATGATAATAACCGCTTCTCCCCAGAGAAAGTAAAATTGTTCAGTATGTAGCATCATGCTTGATTTTCTGGGAATGTGCGTGTAAAGACTTCTGTTAGAATTTTATTTGACGCGTGCGAGAAAGGAGACTGAAGGTTTCAGAATGATGCTCATGGTAAAGGCAAGTGCTTTTAAAGACTGCTAACTTAGATTTTTTTCAGTGTGCAATGAGAAATGCTTCAGGGTTGGTCCTTTAACCTTGCACTGCACTGCTGTGAAACACACTTCTCTGACAAGACACCTAAAACATGATGTAAGGGGCACAAGGCTGCCTTTGTCCTGGGACACAAATAATATGGTGTAAGGCATGAAAGCTTTACATAAAAGTATTGAGATAAAACCAAGCTGAAAGGCTGAAAAGTACAGCGCTGTGCTATAGACCCGGGTGCATGTGTTTTGTTTCCTGCAGGGCTGAGTAATGGGGTGGACACAGGGTTTATATCTCTGTGCAACTGCTCATTCTAAATTTCTACTCCTCCTCTTAAGCAAACTCAGGAATAATACAGATAAGCTCTTCTGGTCCCGGAGGATGAGCTCACTGAATTGAAGCAAAAGAAAAATGTTGTGTAATGTGTCCTGTGTGAGTTTTTCAACAAGCAGATCTTAGCTTTAAATTGACAGATAGAAATTATTATTAATAAACTACTGTTAGTACAAAGTACAAAGAAATGTAAAGGAAAGAAGAAATGACTACCCATTAATAAATATGTGCCAAATTTCAATTAACACTGATGTTTCTGAGGTTAAAGTTTGCAGGGCTGTAATCATTACACTACTTGCTTTTTAAAAAAACAAACAAAGCAAACTACAAACTTATCTATTGGTTGTATGTTGCCTACCGAAATGTCCTGAAAGTTGGCCAAGGAAGGTAATTTTTTTTCTAACTTCCTGAATTTTATGATAAATTGTCTTGTTGCCTGAAGTTAGATGTTTTGACAGTTGTATCTTCAAGAATGGAAGATGTTTAAATATGCAGTCATGTATTAAATGTATAATTTGGAGACTTGTTTTACTCACTAGTTTAGTTGTTAAAACACAGATTTTAATTCCGTGGTACTTCAGTTGCTACTGATACTGCTGTTTGACACTGAACTGGTCCCCTGTAGTTACAGCTCGACACTGTTCGGTCCTGCACTAGACAAGCTGTCAGCACTGTGCAAAAAAAAAAAAAAATCATGTTTGTGCCCAGTGGCTAAAGCTTATCCTTCTTATTTGTCTCACAGGCACAGGAGAGAGTGGCAAAAGCACGTTTATCAAGCAGATGAGAATCATTCATGGATCAGGTTACTCTGATGAAGACAAAAGAGGCTTTACAAAACTGGTGTACCAGAATATATTTACAGCAATGCAGGCCATGATCAGAGCCATGGATACCCTCAAAATCCCATACAAGTATGAACATAACAAGGTGAGATATTTGTTTATTTCTGTACCTAAAGCTTTTCCTCTTTTTAATTTAGGAAATATACTGACGGTCTCAAAAAAATTGGTGTCACACAAATTATTCTCAGAGTTTAGAAGACAAAAGGGCATATTCCAGTCCTGCCTGTAGTTCTCCGCACTTTTTGCTACTTTAACTACAGAAAGGTGATGATGCTTTTAACAAGGGAGCTGCTCTTAACAAGATACCATGGGAGGGTTTTCACAGGGCAGAGGTTTAATGTCAGGCTGCTGTTTGACTGTAACTCCAGTTGCCCCTTGTTCTTTCCACCTAGGCCATGCTCTGACCAGAGCAGTTAAGCCATTCTTCTAATCTGTAGCAGAACATTACTGCTTAAGGTTTGCCACTAACATTGCATGTGTAAGGATTTCAAATTATTAGAAAAATAGGTGCGGATACCTGCCTGTGTGTGAACATATTGTGAAATAAAATTGTTGAGGTAAGACCTTGAAACAGATTCTTTTCAGATTGATACTGTTACTGAAATTTAAAAGGAGAAAATGCATTTGAAATATTTGGAAGGTTCATCTCTGACTAGCCTGACTTCTTTGCAATTTCTTTTTATATTTACATTTTGAAAGAAAGATAAATAGAATAATTGAAGCATTCCATGATGGTGAGTGGAATGCTTAATATTTACCTGAATACATGGTAAGGGTCAGGGTTACACGGCTGTATCTCCCAGTACTTTTCACAGGCATGGTATCACATTCTTTGATAACACTTCCTGAGACTTGTTCTGTTTTTACTCTTGAGCCATTATCAGCAATTTTGTCAGGTGTATGAGTTTAAGATCTCTCAGAAGTGGAGGGCATACTTTTTCTTTCAATCTTGTGATCATCCTGGGTGAAAGTAATACTTTCTCTGATGAATTACACAAAAGTTCTTCTGTTCTAATACTTAAAACAATTTTAAAAACCCAAAACAAACAAACAAAAAAAACCAACCCACAAAACTGTCAAAGAGCAGGGACATTGCCCACAAAGACATAAGCTTCTGTTAAGATTAAAAACTTTTGTGCCTACATATATGAAGTTTAATCATTAGAATTGAACTGTTCTGTGTGTTTTAAGGCCTCTCACTTAGAAATAGGAAAGATAAAGCCTATTACCAGGTTAAAGAAGCTTTTTTCTGTGTGTTACCAAACATGCATGTTTTCTGTGTGCCAGAGTCGTTGCAGATGGTCATCACTTTGTTGGTGACAAAATGTTGCAATAACCAGAGTCTTGCAGGAGTCTGGGTTTGTGCAGGAGGAAGTCGAGAGTATCCTATCTATTAAAATCCTTATTGTTAACCTTGTTTAACGATGGATGGGTTTTTTGTGGATATGAAAAAGACTGAAATACTTGTCCTAATTGAGAAAAGAGACTGTTGAACTTCCTAGTCTTGACTGCATGCTGGAGGTGACTAGTTTCCCCTCATTCTTTGTGACTCAAAAGCATAAGTAGTGTTAAAACAAAAACTGCAATTGTATATGTATTTCAGTCTTTCGGCTCTATTATTTTTTCTGTGCACAAAGCATATAGCATACTGACTTGAAAACTTAATTGATTGTAAAGCACAATCATTTTTTCTTCAAAATCGGTATTGATTGTCACTCTGCCTTAGTATATGGAGGTCCTAATCATAAAGCAGGTTTTTTTCCCTTGGGTTTTACTACAGAATATATGTTTCATAGTTATTGCTTAAGTTTAGTGTGCTGAATTTATATGGTGATTTTTGTTATAGTTGGAATGAGTCGATTAGGCTTGGCATAGCTGAATACATCTAGCCAGAGCTATTCACTTTCTTTGTATAAGAACAGCTTCCCTGAAAGTTGCAGTCTGTCTTTGTACTCAGCTCCTTCACAAGCATTCCTGTCAGTTTCTAACAGGCCTACATGCAGAGTAAAATAGAAGTTGCCAACTGACAGGATCTGAAGGCAATTCCTGTACAGATTCCTTTGTAAATGCAGGGGAAACCAAAGTTGGTACAGCGTGGTGCCAGAATGAAGAAAATTGTGGTCTAGTACACTTACACTTTGTATATAAGGTCACTTTACTTTAAAACGGTGAACACCAATCAGTTGCTTAATCTAATCCTTTTTTTTTTTTTTTTAAAGGCTATTGAAAACAAACTCATTAGCCTAGCAGTCTAGAAAACACAGGAAGGGCACTTCCTCTTAATTTGAATCTCCTATCAGGAAGTCCTATCTCTGGAGAGAATATCTCAGAGTTTGAGTAACAACATATTTTTAGCACAGTCGTTGTTTTGCACAGAGGTTTAGAAAACTGCAGCTCAGGCTAGTATTGATGTCAGTGGGCCTTAAAAAAAAATGACCTTTTCTTTTTTCAAATTCTTCATGTTCTGTAGCAGACTTTGGGGCTACAGTAGAAATACTTTTCTCTTACTGTACCAATTTTCTTCCTACTGTACCAATTTTCTTCCCTTAATTGGGAATTATTAAAATTGAAGTGTTTCAAATCCCTGAATGTTGATGGAATTTCAATTGCTCTTGTAATAAAAAGTTAAGTAGGCATTTGTGATCTTTGTGTTGCGTACATCACAACAACATTTAGATAGAATTGTTGTAAGATAATGCAGTAAGAGGCAAGATTTAAGTTTAGCGAGTTAGTTCTTGTTGAGTTGCGTTGGCTTCGTAGTCACCAATGTAACTAAAGAAGCAGAGACTAAAATGTATTGTCCTGTATTATAATAATCAAGGCTATTCTGAAAGATGTATTATCAGAGTAGTGAAAGTCAGTTGAGAAACGTAACTGTTAGTGGTTAGAATGCATTATCTTAGAAGTGATGGTAGAGCATTATAACATGAAAGGCATTTCTTTTTCATCCTAATCTTCAGAATATGAGCTCTACTGAGGTGTAAGGTAATAGATGAGGGTGCTCTCTCAGGAATGTGTCTGTCATAGCAAATGGTGGCTTACAGACAGGATTTTAGTTTCCTTTTGGGTAAAATTACTGTGCTTCTGTTATTTATTTTTTAACTACAAGTTGTGAAGTTTTTGTATGGCGCTTGAATTTTAGAGTAAGAAGTATTTTAAGAAAGAGGGGAAAGCCTTAGTTTTTTTATAGAAATGTTTATAAGCAATTCTCAAAGTTGCCTGTCTTTTCAAAATTTTGTGACTGTACAGTAGTAACTCGTGTGCAACCACAGATATTCAAGTGCACATATAAAAAACCCCTAAAATACAGGTTTATATTTTTTACAATATGTATTTTTACAAAGCTGAGCTATGTATCCGTGCTTCTGTCTTTCCTTTCAAATACTGAAATAAGTCCATTAATTTTAATTTCTAAATTTTCACATTCCCAGTGTTCTTCATAATGGCTTAGAAGACTTTCCTTCAGATAATGAAGTGTCCATTTCTCTCTCTTTTTTTTTTTTTTTTAAAAACGTGTAATGCTGCTGAAGGTAGGGAATATACATGGGTGGCTTTTTTTTTTCTCTCACTGTTACTAAGTTCTACCAAATCTATTATGATACTAAACAAATAAATCTATTAATTTAGAAAACACCATCTACCACTGTTACCCTGTACTGTTTCCTTCCAGTGTAACTTCCAAAAGACAAGTTGCCCCTTTGCTCTAGCAGACAGTATCAGGAAGGTGTCACCCTGTGGTGATTAACAGGCAGGAAATCTTACTTGAATCCCATGCTCATAATTTCCTGTGAGACTTGTTAAATATTCATAACAAGATAACTAATGTGAGTAATGGTAACAGAACAGGCTACAAGAAAGTTTTTAAAGAAGTTGAAAGCTTAAAAGCAATTTTATTGTTGACCTGCTGTTAAGTTTCTAAGAGTGTTTTCTGCTGAAGTTATTTCAGTGTTTATTCCCTTTGGGAAATGTTTTGCAGTACAAATAAGCAGATACATAAAATTCTTTCAAAGTCCAAGATCTTACTGGTATTATCTTGCAAGTCTATGTTTACCCTTTTAGCACGTTTCTTTTAAGTCAGACAAATCCAGTGGAGCAAACAAGTAAAAATACAGACACAAATAGGACAACAGGAGCCGGTATGGAGTCAGATTGCATATGTTTTTATCATGGGTAAACAGTTGGGGGTGTTCAGTGTTCTAGATCTCTTCAGTGAAATCTAATGTTGAGCAAACCTAGGTTGGAGGAAAAGGCCTCCTGCAGACACTTACCTCACCTGATAAGCGAAGAGTGTGAAGGACTGTATCCAGAGCAGGATGGTGCAAACACTGGGAACGTTACTGATTCTCCAGTGATGCAGAATGTGTGGGGCTCCTGGCCTCTAGAGAGACTATATTCTTGGGTTTTGTTCTTTTGATTTTTTTAAAAGCAAGAATGATGTTCTCGGGATGGTAAAATGAAGTGCTTATTGGTTCAAAACAGGGATAACCAAATGGCTCTTCAAGCTTATGAAGAAACTTGAATGATGCCATCTGCACACACAGTATTCTGTGGCATCTCAGAGGGGTAAAAGCAGGTTACATGAAAAAGAGATTGTGTTAGTATTTAATGTATCCTAGTGCTCAGTATTTTAAGTACTCTCAGATGTTCTTCTCCAGGCACTCAAAACCAAAGAAAACTCACCCAGTAAATAGGAGCCTTGCAGGATGGTTAAATGCCTGAAAGTCCCTGAAAGCTCCAGATGCGTTCTTTTGGCAAGAAAGAGATGGCTGCAGAGACAACTAACACACGAGAGAGTATATGCAGATTTGAAGTATCATGATTGTTCAACATGTGTTCATATACAGGAGCTGAAGATAGTTTTTTTTCAGGAGTTGTAAAACCCACCTCACTGATAGCTGTGTTTCCTCCGATGAGGACATTGATCAGTAAGCTTTAGGAGCTCCAGTAAAGCCATGAAGTTTCCTTCTGAGCACTTCATAGAGAGTCCTTCATGAGGACTTTGACAATCCTAACTAGATCCCAGCCTCTCCCATGCTGTCTTTCTCATCTTTTTATCAGTCTGCTTTTGTCAGTCATTTACTCCTCTCATGCCCTGCCTTTTTCTCTGGCACGTCTCCTGTACATTCAACCTCAGCCAGTCTGTTTCTGCTTGCCTGTGGCCTTATCATAGTGTCCTACTCTCTGATGTTTTCTTTCTCCTCCTTTCTATTAAAATATTTTTTTTTAAAAAAACTCCCCAAGCCCCTACACATACAGTAATTTACATCCTGTGCTTTTTCTAGCAATTCACTCACCTTCTTGCTCTCTGTTTAGGGCAGACATCTCTTGCATTTGCCTGTACTACTCCAGTGAATCTTTAAGTTGCATGTTTCTTCTGTTATATTCTGCTAAACTGTTTCATACTTCACCCCAACAGAAGCGTGAGTTTTAGATGATTTTCCAAGTGTGGGGAAAAAAATGTGTACCGGAATTGAACTAGGAAAGCAGGGTTGAATGTTCCCATGAAGAGCTGAGACTACCTTTATTTAAAATAAGCATACAGATAAATGAATGCTCTCCATTTCCCCAGTAAAATAATAGGTAATTTCATTGGTAGGAGATGAGGGAACTGTCTTAGTCTGCACTTCAGCATAAATTTGAAAACTAATTTTTAGCTGCTGGTTTTGCAGAGCAGTAAGATTTCTTCTTCCTCCTTTTATATTTTGTTTCAAGTGAAGCTCTTTATCTTTTTTTTTTTAATACAACATTTTAAGTGATTAACTGCCCTTTTTTGACAGGAAGTGATAAGTAAAATACAAAACCACTCATGTGGGGTCTGATGTCTGTGTTTTGTCTTTCCATTTCCACCATTTTACTGTTTCTGCTAGTATGGAGAATGAATGGGTGGTAATAGTGCTGACAGATTCTTGCAGATTTTATGATCACTCATACATTGAATAAAGGACCATAAGCATACATAACCTGGCTTCTAGCAGTTTCTTTTGTTTCCTTTCTTGCTTCTTATATATTTTGCTTGCAGAGCGTATTGTATGCCTGAAAGGAAATAATCACATGAATATGCTCTCTGATAAAAAAAAAAAGTGAAATACGCTCAAGGCAACTTCTCTGTATTCAGTGTTTATTTTAAGGTAATGAGATTTTGTAGTTGTGGAATGGTTCTGACTTTCTCCATAATTAATAACAGTTATGTAAATATTGCTACTTGTAAAATATGATTTTATACAGAAAATATATAAACGTAACCATATATAAGTATTTCCTAGAGGGAAGTATTTACCACCAATACCTTCCTAATTATTTAATTAATTTTTACAGAAGACATGCTAAGTTTATCCAGCATTTATTTGTGAAGTAATTTCAGATTGAAATGTTTTTGTAGTAGTTTCCCCTGAAACTTTACGAAAATATTTCCTTCCTGCAGTGAACTTTTCTGGGGAGCTCAGATCTAGTTAAGTTCCAGTTATTTTAATGCAGAATGACTAAAAATTATTGAAACTTCATGTCTTTGTTGTTCCTTTCTAGTAACAGACAAAAGTTGCTTGAAATAAAGTTTACAGCAATGCATGAAGAAATCTTCAGCTAAAAGGGACCATATTTTTCTGCAGGTTTTGTCAGCCTCCTGTTCCATTTGTACGTCTTGTACAGTAAAAGTTACTACATCTAAGATGCAAGAAGACTTTTTCTTAAAATGAAGTTCATCTTCGGCTTAGAAAATAGGCTAATGTTAAGTGAAGTACTTTTTTTGACAAAACATCCTCACTCCTTGTTCTTTTTTTCTCACGTACAATTTGTTTTGTACTGTGGGATGTATGTTGTCTGTTAGAGGTAATCACATCACTCCTTTCAATCTCTACATTTTCTGAAATACTATTTTGTTCTTTTTTTCTCCCTGGGTAAAGTAGGTATAAAGTCTACTGGTGAAGAGTTGATTCATTCTTCATCAGTCCAATCACATGCCTGTCTGATTTAAGACTATATGCTCATGTAGCTCCACTCTCAGACTTTGTATTCACTTTGGGTGATTGTATAGAGGTGAAGCGTGAGGCAAGAGTCCAGCCTTTTGCTTCTGGAAGAGGGAGTTGGCAAAGGGAAATCTAAGCATGACATTAGTCATGTTACATTTTAGGTTTTTTTCTAGTAGCTTTTATAACAATCAAACAAAGGCTGCTGTTGTGTGCTTCACCTTTGGCAAAGAAGTGTGCAGTTCTTTACTGTAGGTCATTTAATGTTATGGCGGACCCAAGATACGGGGTAGGTAGAAAAATAATTTTTTATGAGCAAGTCACTTCTGTGAACAGTCACAAGCATGGCAAAAGAAACCTTAATTTTGGGTTGGAGGGGCAGTAACTACCATGAGTTGCTTTTAATCTTTCCTAACATTTCTTTAGCTTTCATGTGTCTCTCTAATTCCTTAGTTTTTATCATATATAAGATTTTGTGGACACTTGGCTGAGGCAAGTTATACTGTGGAAGAGCTGTTAGGATTAAGGATTTTCTTGTTAATTGAGTTTATTTCATGATTATGACTTGCCATTTTTCTTAGTGTGACCTATTGGCCATAAGTAAATTTGGCTTACTGTTTAGTTGTTAACCTTCTGAGTTTTTAGCTGTAGTGTATTAACAGGTTGCACGTACACGTTTTGCTAGTTTGTGTATTACTTGAAAATTTCCAGTATGCAAATCACGTCCTGAGTTGCTTGAGTTTGGAGATGCTCTCTAGATTTAGGTTTTAGGTTTTTTGTTTGATAAACTGTGACCACTGATTTGAGAACTTAAGCTCTCTCCACGTATTGTTGGCTGTGCAAGCAGGTAGATGGGTGCGACTGATGTGCAAAGGCGTTCTCTGCATCTGGTCTTCAGTGTGTATCCAGCTGGGTTTTTTTCAACCATAAACAAAATGCTGCCAGTTGCACAGGTTGGATGAAAAGGTGCCTGTCACTGAAACATAAAGAAGCCTTGGGCACACCTGCCTCCCTCCTGGACTCCATCACAGCTGTATAGCGAGTGGAGGAACAACGGGAATGTGCCACAGAGGAAAAGCTATTGACATAGTCATTATGTAAGCCGTGTGGCATGCAGTGTTAGTTACACCGTTTTGTGGCTATTTTGATGTTTGTTTCTGTTTGTCTAAGTAATAGGAAAACACAGGGATGGGATTTAATGTTGAGTCATCTACTCCATATTTATTTGTAATCTACAGAGATTTTACTGTGTATGTTGTAGAAGAGAAGCATAATCTTGACTTTGGAAATTCTGACTGCAAACTTGTTTCTCAAACTGTACCATTTGTAGAGCCACCCTATGTCATACTGCATTTATGAAGAGCTTTAGAACAAAACTACATTTTTATGTGTATTCTTGTATTAGTCCCTGTTTATTAGTTATGATTATTTTTGAGGTAGACCAGTAGATTCTTCTCTACTGCTGGTTCTGCTCAACTCAGTGCTTGGGATTGGGGAACCATGATAGCACACATTACTTAAGTCTCCTTCAAGAATCATTTGGAGCAGAAATCTGTTGAGTACAAAACAGACATCAGGTAGTTTTTACACCCACAGGATTCACTAATTATTCTCTCAGACTATACTGGCCACTTACAGTTGTGCAGAAACAGGATTTGTGCCCTGTGCAAGAAGATTAAGAGTTCTTGCATCACATTTCTGCAGTGTACTAGAATACTGCTTCTGAATTGAGTGGAGATGCAAAGGTTATATCAGTTACTAATCCACTTGTTCAGTAACAGAAAAGATAATATAGAGCGAATTAGAATGGGTTTATTTTTGTTGCTATTGATTTTAACTCTATTTTTATTAAGTGTACTATTCAAGGTGAGCAAAAAGTACATTCTGTGTTTTAAGCAGTAACAGCATATGTTCAAATAGTGTTTGAGAATAAAACTATGGCCAGACTAGTTAATTGTACCAGCCTCTGAAAGCTAAACTCACTTCTTCAAGGCGCTAGTAGTAATCATATAGGAAGAGTCTTGTGTAATTTTAGGTTCTTAGTGGGTAAGCTCTTCTCTTCTCTTCTCTTCTCTTCTCTTCTCTTCTCTTCTCTTCTCTTCTCTTCTCTTCTCTTCTCTTCTCTT